>CCAG010001059.1:0-98008 GCA_001077435.1 Glossina morsitans morsitans | reverse complement strand
TTGGGAAATCATTTGAGTATCAGAACAAAACTTCCTGGGTTTTGCCTATTGCTGACGAATTATTTAATGAATTCTATCAATTCGAAACATTGCAAGATTTGAAACTATACCTTAATGAAGTCAAAAGCAGGCTGAATGATTATGAGATTGAAAATTGGTCGTTACATACCAATCGTAAAGATCCGGCCGGTGAAATTGTATGGCGTTTAAAAAATGAGACTAGGGCAGAATTCGTTACCATTGCTTGGTGCAAATTTTATGAATGCTTGGGTAGATTTCCCCAGCTAATAAAAGGACCCCAAATGAATTCGTTGCATTTATGTGAAGCCCCCGGCGCCTTTATAGCTGCTTTAAATCATTTCTTGTGTTCCCGCTATGAAAAAATAGAAGTAAATGAACAAGGCAAGTAACTATAGTTCTATATAGTTCTAATCTTCCAAATATCTTAGATTCAGTGGCATTGGTTGGCTTCTACCTTAAATCCCTATTATGAAGGCAATCCTTGGTTTAACATGATCACTGATGATCGATTCATGTTGTTTACATTGGATAATTGGCTGTTTCATAAAGACTTCACGGGCAATATCATAAGTAAAGACAACTTAAAAGATATGGCAGAACAATGCTCGAGACTGTTACCACAGGGAGAAGTGCACTTAATTACAGCCGATGGATCGGTAGATTGTGTAGAATCACCTGATTGTCAAGAGGAGCACGTCTCCTTGTTACATTTAGCGGAAATAACAGCAGCCTTAACTGTCCTGGCTAATCGCGGGTGTTTAGTAATGAAAATGTTTACTATGTTTGAATCTAGCAGTGTTTGTATATTATATTTGCTCAATTGCGTTTTCGAGAAGGTGCACGTGACGAAACCGGCCACTTCCAAGCGTGGCAACTCAGAGGTTTATATAGTTTGCTTAAATTATAATAAAGAAACTAAAAACTTGAAGGAAATCCTACACCTAATGACCGAACATCTGAACAAAGAGCAACCCATAGCTGCGGCTTTATTCAAGAAATCCCATTTACCAAAAGATTTTCTAATGCAACATGAAATATGCTGCCGTCTGTTTATGAATCATCAAATCACGGCCATTGAAAATAATATTTTTACTTACGAACTAAAAGCGAATCGCAGCGAAGTAAAATCGAATCAGTTGCTGCGTTCTCTGGTGAGCCAAGAATATTATCGCAGATATAATGTTACACAAATACCCGAAGAATCGAAAATACTTTATAAATTTACAAATGCTATTGAAAAGGGTTTCAAGTTGCAAATCTATCGCGGCTCTTATACGGCGCGGAATATGCTAAAGATTGGTAGCAGAGAAGAGCAAATCTTTAAATTAAAGACATGTTTGAACGACATTGAAAAATTTGTAAAAAGTGATATATTAAGTGCGGATGTATCAAGTGCACATTTTGTGGAGAGTAATAAATGCAGGCTAGTCGTCTATAAAGGAAAGTCCATAGACGAACTTTGCAGCAGTTTATTTGTTAATGTCCAATTGGTAGTGATGCGCACTAAATTGAAAACAATTCATCACATAGAGCCGCTGTGGTTAGGCCAACCGAAAGCCAAACTCGGAGAAGACTTGGATATTAATTATTCGCAAAATGAAAACGAAGACTTTGCCGATAAGCAGGTTTCATTCTTCTACGATATATTACAACATTTGTTATTGAAAAAAATGGATAACTTGGAATTTACAGAGCTACCATTTCTTACGCATTTCGCGGTTTCTTTTCTAAGGTACTTAGCAGTTAATGTTTTCGAAACTTTAACCATAAGTTGGCATCCTAAATTTGTTATCACTCTTAAAGAACCAAAAGAGCAATATAGTCACGCTTTGCAATTGTTGAACGAGACCATGGAATCTCCCGCAAATGCAAAAGATATTCTATGTTTAATTCATATAAAGGAATTGCATCGTAATGAATTTAATCGTAGTTTAACATATTTTAATAATGAATTATTGTTACATAAGTATAAGCTTCTCTTAGATCATTAGTTGAAAGTTAAAAAAAGTGAACTTTAAGATAATCGAGGTCGTGAATATTTATTAGATCATGAACTTTTAAAAATGTTCTCGTGCAAGAAATTTTCTCATTAGATCGCTTCAAACGTGTGTGCCATCGGAAGGGTGACTTTTTATGGTTAACTCTAAATAAGACCAGGAAATTTAGAAAAAAAAAAAAAAAAAAAAATTGAATAAATAAAAAGCTGGATTAGAATACGTCCACGATGAAGTTTATATAGTTTGACGCAACAGAATTTAGTTCCAACTCAAACAAACCCTATTTGCCTTAGGCTAACCTTCACTCTTTTCTTTGCATGGCTTTTGTACGGATCTCAAAAAAAAATTGTTATTAATTCTGACTTGACTAGTTGCTTGGTTTACTGTGGGTAATACCCAAATTTTATGATCACCTTTTTCTTCATCTCGAACACAGGATAGTAGAGTGTTCATAAATACATGCTTTCAATAAAATTCTAAAATATAACGTTCATTTGCACGCTTGCCACCAAGTAGCGATGAATAGTTGCGAAATTGATTTTTACTCCTAAGGTCAATTTGAATTGTTGTGTTATGCTTATGGTCTGAACTTTTATTCTACGCTATTTAAAGTTTTTTTTTTTAAGAAAAATGGATTGTCTTATAAACGCACAGTAGAGGTTTCATTATTACTTTTTTTGCACGGTTGTTTGGAAAAAAATCTAGAGATTCGTCACCTTACACGATTTTTCCAAGGTGTTTAACACATCTCCATATTTACCATACCATACATCAGTCGATTTTTTGCACGGTTTCCTAAAGAATGCATCTATCGTGCAAAAAAGAGCTGGGTCTATATAAGAAAGTAATTTTTAAAAAAGGTTCCATCGTAATCGCACTTTGTATTCTTGCAAATTTGACTGCTTGTCTGTTCTTTTTGGCTATTAAATAACTAGCAAAATTATGACTTAACACCCATTACGAGAAATTTGCGGATCACAAAATATTAAATCCATTGCAGTTTTTGAAATGATTTTTTTTTTGTTAATTTTTAATGGGAAAGTATTTCCATGTCACGAAGTTACTACTGGATTAGCTTTCGAAAAGTTTGATTCCTCAATGAGTGAATTTGTTTTAAAATTTGCAATTAATTTATTCAATAAAGTTCAATTAAAATAAAACAACACACTTTAAACTTTAATACAAAGTCCAACAAATTATTTTAAAGGAAACCTAATTACATTGATCGTTTCTTTTCTACCTGTGCACATAATCGTGTGAGCACCTCCGCGATCTCTAAACATTCTAACCTCACAATTATTCTTCATATTAGTAATATCTGTTTCTTTTCTTTTTTTTTTTTTTAAAGAAGAATATAAAGAAATTTACATTTTATTAATTAATCAAGATTTGCTTTGCTTTAGTTATTAAATTCCAATGATAAAATTTTTTCCATTAAATAAATAATATAAAAAAGAAAAGCACAAATCGTTAGAAAAGAAAATTGAAAGAGAACATATATATGCACATTATATATGTTATAAGTAATAAAACCCTTCCTTCCGAGAACCACGCGCGGACTTTAGAGAATTGGATAGACATTAGAGCTCGACTTATACATAATTATATCAGTTAGATGTAGTGGTTCTTTTAGCCTATACATCGGTTGTATTACGTTACTGTATAAAAGACAAGAAAATGAAAATAATTATTAATTTAACTAACGTAGTTGGCCGATAACATACTTAGGACTTTTGTTTTGATTTATAAAACATAATAAAACTAATCGGCTGGTCTTTTTTCACTGTTTTTCCTTGTATATTCTTCCGCATTTTTAATAAATTTTTTGCGATCCTTTAAAAATTCTTCTGCTAAGTCCGCCCTTAGCGGATGCTCTGGCTCCGGATCGTTTATTAAAGCTATTAGAGCCTGTATCACTTGATCCGTTCGAGTGGCAGGCTTCCAATTCTCAGTGCTTATAATTGGTAAACACACTTGACCTTTCTCGTCGATGTTCGGATGATATATTTTTGTTTTGAAATTAATCTTTGGTGGCTTAAAAGGGTACTCGGCTGGAAAATTGATTTCAATGCGAAATGCTCCCTTATTATATGGAGGATTTTGTGGAACAATTAGGCCAGTCCAACGCAAAAGGTTATCATCATCAGTAGCAATTTCACGAAAGGATTTCAATTCAGAAACTGACATAGCTTGTAAATCAGTTAATTCTTTACGTAAACGACGAGGAGCTGTCATAACGTCGTCAAGTGATACGAAACAAAAGTAAATAAATAATACTTTTTGTTCACGTTATAATGTGAATTTGGTTTCTTTTTGTTGGAAAGAAAAGAAAAACTAAAAATATTCCAGAA
Organism: Glossina morsitans morsitans; assembly: GCA_001077435.1. Taxonomy (NCBI): domain Eukaryota; kingdom Metazoa; phylum Arthropoda; class Insecta; order Diptera; family Glossinidae; genus Glossina; species Glossina morsitans. Next base: position 93,639 of record CCAG010001059.1, on the reverse strand, counting down.
TTTTGCTGATTTGCACACACACCGAACCAACTTTTTCTTTTTTTATACTAGCTGCTTCTTACCTATATCACATGTAAAGAGTTATCGCACTTTTTAAATGCACAGCAGCAATAAAAACAGATATGTTTCGCAAACATATGTAATGATTTCAATATTCAGCGGTGTACTTTTCTGTAGTTTCGGAGAAAAATTGTTTGTTTTAACTATTACCTGATTAGCTAATGCTAAAGACAAATAATTTGATTTCATTGATAATAAAATTTGGTGTCTCAATACATGTAAAATTCATGCAAATATCAAGTGTGCGTGTGATTTTGGACACCACTCGAGGCACATTTTGCACATAAAGTGACCAAGTCCGAGATGACATCTTATTATTAAATTGTTAATTTTGCTACGGGCAAAGAATATTGGCTTAGATGGCTTCTACTACGGTATTGAATTAATAAACACACAAATATATAAAACATTCCTATTTTAACTTGTTAATATTTAAATGTGGTATACTTGCCTGCATTAAAAATAGATTTGTTTTAATTTTTTTCGCAATTGTATACGATTTGGAATAAAAAAAAAATCCAAATGAACAATTTCTCTGACTATAAATCATATAATATAAAAAGATTTAAGCTAGTTTTCCTTCTCCGTTTTAGCTTTTTATTTTGTTTTTTTTTTTTTTTGTATACATGCAAAATCATAAAATTTGCCAGTTCCCACAAAGTTTCGCGGAAAGTCGGCAAAATGAACTCAATAGCAATAATGCATCATCATCAGTTAATCGAAAGTTTTCATTTCGTTACCACTTCATCCTCTAACGCAGTCATTTATTGTTAAATTGCAGCATCTAAATAGTAAGTTTGTGGAAGCTCTATTGGAAAATTTAATCAAGGAAACTTTTAAACTTTCATAAGTATGTAAAAGTTATACAAGTCAATTTTATTAGTCGTTTTGTACTTATAACTTCAGAGAGTGAAATTCTGAATTTCTGAGAGTTATTATGAATGGTTTTGACTTAACAAATTATGTTTGCCAAAAATGAAACATTACCTAGCTTGTTAAGTTCGTGCACGAAGGGAGTTCACGAAATTTTTTTTCGGTTTTTGTCTTTGCGCGTTTTTAAATAGCGAAGACAGAGGAGAGCGATAGATAACTAGGGAGGTTTGGTTTTTTGGTCTTGTGAAGGTGAAAAGAAAAGTAAAATTGTATAAGAAAATATGTAAAAGTTTATGTGAATTTGTTCTTAAAAGATATGTTTTAACAGGAAGTTTATTTTGTTGTGAAGCCATGGAAAATAAATATTTTTCGCATTAAACAAAGACTTCTTGCGCAGATGAGAAGAGAGTGCAGTGTTGTATATACGGATGATGTCTGCACATTGTTACAAAGTCGAGGTTTTGCAAAGAATTTATGTAGGATTAATATAATTATTTTCCGAAGGGCGTTACTTCAATGAGATTTATATTGACTACTTGAAGCTTGAAATTTTTATTTAAAACTATGCATATAAAAAGTGAATGAAATAATAATGCTTTGAAAGTGAAAAGTGGTAAAGAAACGAAAAGATGTGAGAAAGCTTTTTTGTTTTGTAAAATTGTCGGAATTTGATAATATATAAATAGACAACAACAACAACGGATCAATGAACTATGAATTATGCTGCTAAATTTATGGTAATTGATTTTGATCCTTCCTTTCTATTACATGAATCATGGTTCAACGTTCTTTATTATGTCTAATTAGAAACTAGCTAAGTATAATAAAAACAAGTAAGTGAGGCCACCATATTCATATTTATATTTACCTATATATATATAGTTACATCCATGCATACATACATACATATTTACCATTAAATAAACTAAACGATAAGTTTTATGCATTTGAATATAATAAATTCTGTATAAAATGTAATTGTAAAGGTAAAGGTTTTCGAAACCAACTTCGGGGTCCCCATAGATATCATAGGCCAAAGAATACCATAGGCAGGGCGGGTATAGAAAGGGATGACCCTGGGCCTTTTCGTAGGATAGGTTACGCCCGTTCGTGGGTCCGTTAATGGGCACGTACGCGGTGCTCTTTTAGTTGTAACACTCTAAGGAGTGTCTGTGGGCCATAAATATAAAATCCCTCGGACATCACCCGAACTAGCTAGCTCAGCAAGGGCACGTACATCGGTCTCATACGCCTCCAAACCTCCTAAAGGGACATTTTCGAGTTGCCCTAAAATTTAATGCAGTTAATAGTTTTCTATCGACAGACAGAGTAAAATTTACTTTCCCGTACATTACTTATGAAACGTGTTTTTGGCTTTTTGGAAAGTAAAATATATTTTAAAAGGTATACATGTGTAACGCATAAAAAATTATTATTTTTGTTTTATTATTTTTATATATAAGCATTTTTCGCATTTTTCTATAGTTAAGTCAATAATACCTATTCAATTATATAAGACTAAATTAAAAAATGAATCAGTTAAATTTGTGTTATGATAAAATCATTTTTTATTTGGACACAATAATTCCATCTTCCACAATTGATTAGATTTGTATTATTTTATTTTAGGAATACCACCGATATATTTTTAACGGCGATGGACGCGGTGTATGTGCTAGAGGCGTAAGAGGAGGGAGAGGATCTTTAATTCGGTACAACAAAGAACGAGTAAGTTTTTCATTTTTAAACAATAAATATAAGTGTTCATTTAACATATAATATGTATATAAATTTTGTTGGTGTTGCGGTCAAGTGTGCCGCGCAGTATTGGATTACTGTCATTATGGCCAACAACAGTATCAAAAGCAACAACGACCGTATGAACAGCAACAAGAAGCGAATCAATATGACCGTATAATTAAAGAGGCGGTGGTATCGACGATGCAACAAGAAGAACAACACCCTCCTTTATTAAGGGATCAACCAATCCACTTAATTAATGAACAATGTGATTAAAAAGTATTACAACATATTTGTTATATTTTATTTATTTACATTTGTTTCCCTGATTCATATTGATGGACAATATTTATTCTTTCTTTCATGGCATTTCTTTACTTTCTACCACTTCGTTAGAGATATACCCTCGCGAATCATAACTCCAGACGTCTTCACCTTCTGCAGCCACATCTTTATTTTCGTCAGCTAGACTAGGGCTGTCGCAATTTCCATTTTGTTGTTTGTTCCCATTTTCACCATTTTGTAATCTATTTATGGGCATTCCAAACGCATCGAAATCAAGATCCGAAAATCCACTAATAGTGGATGGCGATGGAGATGGAGGTAGAATGTCTGGAATGTCGTTATTCATTTTTAATATATTATTAATAATATTTTATATAAGATTTGTATTTAATTTTTATTCCAATGAGCGCGAGGTTAACAAATAATACAGAGTTGCAGATTTAAGTTTGTTAAATGCAGGGACGTATTTTAGCATAATTTTTTACATATGATTTATTTTTATATTTATTGTCCTGGATGTCCTGAAATTTTATAAAAAATTACATATATAAAAATATCTTTCACTGATTTTTGTGTTTGAAATTATATTTTGGCCGATGACATTCTCAAGTAATCTGTGACAATTTCCTTTTTGATTTCTTGTATGTTTTTTCGGCTTAATATCAAAAATACAAAGAAGTCGAATAATTTTTTCGTTTTCTTTGTATGTACCGCCTTCCATGCTTTTTATTATAATTTCCTTTTGTGCCGACAAAAACTCCATCAAGACTTATTATTATTATTTTCTCTTCCTCCATTGCTTTTGCTACCATTTTTGTTAGTTATTTATTACAATTTGAATCCATTATACCGGCAAGCTTCTTTACGGTACTCATGTTTACTAATAATGATGGCTTTGGTAAATGAAAGGCTAAATACACTCTCTTAAAATTATATATTATATATATATATATATATCTGTCCACAGATGGCTTTTTCTGCTCCTTTCAGTTTTGTCTTTGCTAATGACTTTTAAGAAGAGCTTAGTATAATTGCTGACTGAGCGATGTTCATCCGTGTGCTAATACTCTTCATTTTCGTTTTTAAGTTGTTAAGTTTCTTTATTACGTTTTACATTTTTTTTATCAAGAAAGTTTCATTGCTTACAAATACATTTTCGTTATTTACAATTACATTTTCATTATTTATATTAGTTTGGATTGCACTTCCATTTTGCGGAAGTTTATTTGGATTATCTAGACTAATATACCTAATGTACACTTAGTTTGTGCTTAACGTTTAATGTTGATGGGATATTATCGTCCGTCATTCCGTCCGTTCCTCACACATCCATTTGTTTGGCTTCTTAGATTGATGTCCTATTTTTTTCAGATGTAACTAGATAAAGCGTTGGGACCGCATTTGTGGGCAATGCAGGATTAAACCTAGTATTTTTTATATATTCTTGTAAAAAATGCTTATCGCAAATACAATACTTTTTCTTATGTTTTATAAGATTTAATAAAATAACCCAATTTTGCAATTTGTTTCCAGGGATTTTGAAAACCGACCTTTTTGCAACGGATTTTTTTTTTTTTTCAATCGTATTTATTTTTTTTGTAAAAAAATATTATAACTTCCAAATTATAAAATGAATGAAATTAAATGAATATGAGCCAACTGGGAAAGTGAAAGAAAAACGAAGATTAACGGCAGTATTTGTAGTTTAAAACTTTTCAGCTTTGAGATAAAAAAACGCAGATATGGTAAGTATGGCAGGTATAGCAAGTGGCAAGTATGTTTAAGATCAGATGTTCTTGGTAGTCTTTTTTCCTTATAACTTCGGTGTGCAGGGTGTGTTTTTACGTTTGCGTTTATTGGAGTCGAATTTTTTCTTGTTCGTTCATTCGCTTTATTTTAAACTATTAAAAAATATTTCCATAAAAAAAACGTTATGTTTGTTAGCAAAATGCAAATAGCATCGCCAGAAACGATTTCAAAAGTAATATGCATGTGAAAATGGGAACAGCAGGCGAGCGTCAGCAAATTTCTTTGCCAGCCAATAAGACACCACACGACCCCCACCACAACTACTTAGCTTACCAATAAATTATTTAATTTGCAAAGAAAAAATATTTAATGCACATTTCAGTGTAAATGATTTAATGTATGAACTGTAACGTTGTTCCACTTTTTTAAGTTTCTTTGCCTTTTTTTTTTTTTTTCTTTTTGTAACAAAGTAAGACTGAATTAATTAATATTTAATTAATATGCAATGAACTATGTGTGCGCAAGATGATTTCGTATATTAGTTATTATGAACAATATGAGCTTTGAGAAGAGCTAGCATAATACAACAAGCGCATAATAAGTGTACAGTAAATAAAAGTGAAAAAAGAGGCCATTCATGATGATATTGTTTTTTTTAAATATATAAACCGCTGAAAAAGTGAAATTCGAAAAAACGTGGACCTTGCCAACACTGAGAAAAGAGGATAGAAGTAATTGCTTTGATTTTGTGGAGTTAAGGAGTCAATTTTCATTATTGCTTTTACGAAATTTATTCTCTTTCATAATAAACAGCATCTTATGTATACATATGAATGTGCTTTAGAAAAAAAGAAAAAAAAGTGTTACAAACAAATAAATCTTAGCAAGGGACGGTAGCAAATGAAAATGAAATGCGCGTTAAAAATGTCTTAAGAAATATGAAGGGAACGCGTAAAATTTTTTTAAACGCATAGACGTTTTCAATGCTCTTAACCTAAAAATTATTTGTCGTCGTCTTCAAGTCGAGGTAAAGAGATTGGGTTTTATCCAATCGTAAAAGCAAGTGGTTAAAATAACAAGCGTGAATTTAGCGGTCGAAAGAAATTAAAAATAAGAACGTAAAGGCAATTTGCTTACAAAAAAACTTTCCAATTGCAAAAACAAACATCTCGGCAATTTATTTAAATTATTTTCTAACCACAAACAAATCTTTCCCAAAATAAAACGTAAGTCATTATGCTTTTTCTGTTTTCTTATTTTCTCTTTAGTTTTTTTTTTATAATAAAACAGTAAATGAATGTTTGTTTTCACAGAGCGTGATAGCAAGGCTTGTTTTGTTTTTGTTTTTGTTTTTCCACTTTTAAGTAACTCATGTTTATCCCTAAGCTCAGCTGTTTATGCTAATAAAGTAAGAAATCAAATTTAACTAGGAATGCTTACAATTCACACTTAATATACTTATATACTCTATATATACCCTAAATGAAACTTGTTCCAATTTCTTTTATTACCCTGACCTTAGCATAATATCAGGTTTCCGAAGTTTTCTGGTTTCTTTATGCACGCAATTATCACTTGATGTTTGCAACTACGTAATCGTGCGACTATGGCGGGGTCGGTCGGTCACTCATATCGTGTAAAGAGTTTGTTGTTTACGAATGCAGTAAATCAAGAAATTCTCAAACATAAGTTCGTAAGCCGTAGCATAGATTACTTGTTCGATTTCATCATTCAAAGTCATGTAACTCAATATAAATGTGTCGAAATCGTGAAATTCGATGCAGCGTATAATTTTAATTTCTATTGTAATGTGTTTGTAATCAATTGAATTTAATTTATTTACTTAGGACTAAATTAATTCTAAATTGAAACGAGATGATTTTCGATTAGGGTAACTGGTTGGACCATTTTCCTATGTTATATGACATGCGGTACAAGGGTGTATTAACTTTGTTCGGACGTATGCGACTTGTGATAGACCCACCTGTTATTCTACGGATCAATTAAAGCTTGCTTGTCTGTCTACGTTGTGTTTTTGTGTTTTACCGACAGGCCGCAATTTTCGAGTTATTTTGATGAAGTTCGGTACACCGACATGGTTTGGCCCAAGGAAGAACGTTATTCGGATCGGATTATATTTTCGACCACTTCCCATATAACGCCCTGATCTGAAAAATCGATATATAAATAATGGTAAGGCGGTGTGTGGTACCTATTGGTGGGCCGTGCCCCATTATAGTGTTCTTACCTCTTTTTATGTTATTTTACCATGAGCCCCAGGATGTCTAAACAATTATTCGCTCATGTATGATAATTTCGGCACACACACACACAAGCGCCTGGTGTTATGATAAGTTACTACATTGGGACAATGCATAGAATTGAATGTCGTGCAAAATTACAGAACTGACGGTAGTAGATAGATTGGGAACTTCTGTAGATAATGTAAAGTAGGCAAACAAGTTTTATACGGTTTATGCTCTATTAAGTTTTTATTGACTAATTTGTATTTTTCGTTTCAATATGCACAATAATTCTTCCTTTTTTTATCCCCTTCATATCTTAGCGTCTTTTTGGTCAATTCCTCGAAACTGTTTTTTAAAAAGACGATACAATGCAAAGTTTCTTTCATATCGATATTGACACTTTCGAACAGTTAGAGATGACTATATATATACATATTTTCCCGTCGGCAAGTTTTTCACGGGGTTTAGAAAGATGGATGAAGCACTTTTACGTATGAAATTGAAGAAAGATACGTCACAACGGTAATAGCTGCAGCCGCTAAAGCACTAAAATCCGCTGGAGAAATTCACTGGAGCTTCAAGATTCGCCATATAACGATTAGAGATTTTCTGTCTTTCATTCGAATTATGAAAATATGAGGCTCTATTTACGCAATTCGATATAAATTTCACTGAAACTCTCTTGGCCCAAAAAACGAATTTTCACTTCCAAATGTGGACGTCGCTTTATCGACACCAATGCCTCGCCTTGCAATATGCTTCATTTATGCAATAATCGACTGCCTAAAGATTATTACGAAATTAAGTGTGTGGGAAAATAAAAAGTTTTAAAACATTACGTTGAATTAATTAAATAAGAACAGCCTGTGGGCCATGTGGATCGTTCAAAACTCCCAAGCAACATTCGGTTCTCCAACTATGTTTTTAGTTGACATTGCAATACTTCATTTATCCACATAAAGAAAAAAAATTCGAGTTTTCTGAATATTCAGATTCACTTTTTTCTAAAACGTTTCAGAACTTGTTAAACAATTGGACTTTAAATATTATACAGGATCTCAGTCCTTTTTTTTTTTTTTAAATAATAAAACTTGTATGTATTTTCCACAATGCAAAATACAACTTTGTGCCCCTTTTCTTTACATGAGGACTATTTCAAAATCGCTTATTTTCCAAGAATAGTTGCGCTTGCAAAAGAGACGTACTTACGATCAAGATACATGCTAGTTCTCGATAGTTCTAGTTTAGAGAAACTATTTTAATTTATTTATAAAAGACTTAAAATTTGAATAAATTTCCGAGTCTAAATATAGATCCTAATTTTAAAAAAGGGTATCAAACACACATTTGGATTTCTTTTGGTTCGTCGTAGACGTTTGGAGAAAGCCTCTTATATACAGGTCTATATCTCCAGTAACACAGTAGACTTGGCTGTGTCTCTTTTTTATTATTGTGCGTCAGCTTTGATTTGAATAACTTTTTTTAATCTATTTCTCCATCACATTGTCTTACGCACACGTGACCGCTAATCGTTTTAATAAGCAGGGATGTTTGCATCGCTTTTTGCTCATTTATAAAGCAGTTCTCATTTTGTCCCGCTTTCGAAAATTGCATTTCGCGGCTCAAATGAAAACAAACATTTTAAGTTCGGTCAAGCAGTCTATTTGTTCTTTAGCGTAATCCTGCAAAGTGACAAATAAATCACAGAGACTCTGATTTTGCAAAAAATTTTTTTTTTTTTATGATTTTTCTCTTTATCTAGAAGCGAAGGAGAGATGAAAGAAATGACGAGAATACAAAGTAAGAAGAAGAAAGTAAAGGAGTCAGCGATTTGAATTACAGGTGAACGAAGTTGGCTTTGCTTTTTTACTTCCAATTGCAAAAAACAAAAAAAACTAATTTCGACATAGAGAACCATAAAAGAAGACAAAATCCACGTGGCGACAAGAAATTACTCAAAATTTAGAGGAATTAGATTTCCAAAGCAAACGGGATTTTGTATAAGAACCGCAAGAAAAGAAATCGTTATGAATACCGATCAAAAGTTGTACACATCGCCAACGGGTGCGAAGATGGCTGCAGAAAGCACTTTTCCCCAGACCGCAAGTACTGATAAAGAAAAAAATACTGTTAACATACAAGCGAATGAAGAACGCAAACGTCTCCATATAACACACGTCGACTCGTTGGGACCCTATTTAAAGATTAGTGGTCACCTAAATCCCGGCATAATGAAGGTGGTGAGAAATCAAATTCAAACGTGTTTAACTAATTGCTACGCCATTGATCCGACATGGCCCGTGACACGTCAGCAGGCTCTACTGTTACCTGGTGCCATGTGTTTATATAAGCGTATCAATGATGGAACCTCCGTAGACTTTGAATTTGTACGCGCCCGTATTAAAAACGTAATCGCTCCCAAATCTCCGCAAGCCACGCCGCAAGTAGATGTAGAAGTTATCGATTACGGTTACATGGCAACAGTGGTCAGTTTTGAGGTAAGCGTTTTTTCTCTCTTTGATTATTTCTTTTACTTTCATTTGGCGACAATAAGTATATGTTTGCAATATATATATATATATATATATATATGCATATATATAAATATGGCGATATTAATCATATTAGACTTATTTGCTCGGCTGTTTAATATGCAGGTTATGTGGTATGACGCCTATTAGGGCGGCTTTTTTTCTTTTGTTGCATGCTCACCGTGGCACATGGGTTTTTAAATATCTTTGAATTGGATTTGTGACATATTTTTTTCTTCAGTTCCATGTACTTCGAAATATGACTACCTTTATATTTTGGCATTTCTCTATCAATTTATATGAGAACAGAGTCATCTTGCCTTCTGTTGTCTTGAATTCTAGAAATTATGAAACACTTGAAAACTAAGGTACCAAAAAAATTTGATATACGTATTTCCTTTAGCGATCCAACCATAGACATACTCAATATTTCCTAACCTAAGAACAATTTACTCTAAAGAAAGTAAAAAGCGCAACACTTTTTTCACATTTAGGCCAAACCTTATGATTTGTTGGCAAGTTTTGGATGTGAAATTTTTTTAAAATGTTAATAAACTCGATGTCGTGCTTGTGTTGTATTAGCGTGTATAGTGGATATCTAGACATTAGCTTCTTCTTGGGGTCACATAACAATAGTTTCTCCTTTTCTTATATTTAATATAAGCTTAATAATTTCCATTGGTCTTGCAAGGCATCGTATATAACGGTACTATTCAACTGTAGTAAATTATTTCTGTTTGCAAAGTTGGTGAGTTTTTTGCATGCAATTTCTGTTTTCTGCATGACCGTGATTGTAAAAGTGAAAGCAATAACTTTAGCGCATAAACGGCACATGGTAGTAAATATAAATAAGAAATTCGCATTCCTTTTGAAACGAACACATTTACATGCCCCCCCATTATTGGTTTGAGCAAACTTTAAATAGATAATAAAATTTTAGGGAAGGGCTGGAAGGTACGAAATCTATCCATAAGAGTCATATTTGGTTGAGTGCCTTTGAGCTAAACCCTCTAAGCGTTTTAAAGAAAAACAATGGAATTCCGCTAGAATCGAGGCCGGGCCTGTCCAAAATGTATGCATTTTGTTGATTACACCTTGCTGTCTAGAAAAGTGGGCTGCTTTTTAAGCGCTTTAAAGAAATACATAGAGTACAGACTGCTATACAATTCTATCTATAGCAGGATGCTCAAAATGTATGCGTTTATCAATAACAAGTCGCGTTTTTAAAAAGTCTGCATTTCTTCATTACATGTGGACCGAAAGTGGTAACATTTAGTGTTAAGTGCAGTTTTTGCAAAACAACGCATTATGCCAAATATCAGACAAAAGAATCGAAAAAAGGAATAGCGAAAGAAAGCGGCTCTAATTAGAAAGAGTACACTCTGCAACCGTTTCCAAAGCCAATTTCGAAATGTATTTATTTATCGATGCCGTTATTTAAGCGTTAAGCGCCTCTAATGAAAAAGCCCCGATATGTAGCTTATGCTTTTTCTAATAATTGCCGTATCTTAATATACCTTAGTATGTGTTATGACATACAATAAAGATGTACTAGCAACATTGCTGCAGTCTAAAATGATAAATCTATTAACTTCTTTAGTTGTCCAGTGTTTTTAACCGATCGATACTAACTAACTAAACTAAATTATTTGGCATAATTACGTGCGCCAATATGTAAAGCAATTTAAAAATTGATTTTCCCAATTTATGCTGTCTTCCTCAGACAACCTACTCCTACGCCTCCCTAGATGGAATTAAGATTACTGATCCGATTTATTCATAGCCTTCGTGAGGAAGTATAAAGAGGATTTTAAGTCTTTTCCTTCTAATTCACGTCAGATTAAGTTTTAAAGTTAGACGGGTGGTGGGAAAGGGGTGAATCAAGTAATTAACAGTTACCCATCACTTTCGCATCCAACTATTTCTCGTCATTTCGTGAATGAATGCATTTCGCTTGTTTGATGATATATTAATTCTTCTCAATCTTGTATTTACATCCTAATAACAGCACTTAAAGGAGGGACCTATTAAAGTTTACATGGAGTATAAGACTTGCGGTAGAGTCATTTTCCACCGTATCGACAAATTTAGCGTAAGTGTCCCAATTGATTGGCTATGTCTGTCCGTCTCATCTTTCCACATGTGTTCTTTTGTTCTCAACCTGCCCAATAAGCACTTCTTACAAATAACTTACAAGTAACTTCGAGAATATTTCATAATGGAAATGTCTCATTGGGTTTTGTCTGTTTTCTGAAACCCTTTCCCTATAAGCTTTCTCAATGAAAATAGCTATTTTTATGGAAACTAGATAGAATTTTTAATATTTTTTGGCAAAGATTATATCAGATGAAGGCGGTGTGGCGTGAGTACATTTAATATCAAGCTTTGCCCGTCTATAACGCTCATCTTGATTTGAAACGTTGTTATAACAAAGCTAATGTGGGGGTCGCAATCATCTACGCACATTTTTTTCGTAGGATATTTGTTCGAAAGGGAAGAGTAACCTGTGGTATTTAGGCAATCAAATCACATCCAGCTTTGAGTGAATTCTTCAGTACTGCAACTATATCAATTTTTAAACCTTTGAGAGCATCATCTTGTAGGTAATTACGCCAGTTAAATATCGTATTTTTTTATGCTTTGCTTTATTAGTTTTTTCCCAGTTGGACATGAGTCTATGGCCGATTTTAGTTTAAATTTGGAGGTTGTATTAAGGTCAAACTTAAAGCGTTAAGCAACAATTTAGGAGAAAGGTGAACATTTTTTGGTTTTTCGTCATTTACTATCGGATCCTCAGAGAAAAATGTGAAGCTTTAGACAAAGTCTAAAAATTTTCAGCTGCTCAATTTAACTGATTTTGGGCTTACGAAATTGTACTCTTGAAAAACAATTGTTTACAAATCTAAACATATAGCTGATAATTACTCCAATCGCTTGAAAACTGTGAACCTTTCGAACTTAGTAATTTGTTGATACATAATTACAGCCCTGATGCAATTTTCTGTGTGCTACACTTGAAATCTAAATATACCATAGTCCAGAAGTGATTAATATGCAAAAGTTATCCTTAGTTTCTTCTAAATTCATATAACGTTTTTATATTTGTTTCAGTTGCTCTTTCCACAACAACCAGAACAACTGCAGAACATACCGGCCACGTGTTCGGAACATATAATCCTGGGCATCTGTGAAGATTGGAAGAGATCGCAATTAGATGAAATTTCGCGTACGATATCCCAGCACACAGTAGACATTTCCATTATAAAAGAAGTAACAAAAAAAACTTACGATAATTAATCACATGATTTAATATTTAATTTTTTTCTTTTATTGTTATAGTTTAATCAGTTTAAATTTATTATCATGAAATGGAAGGACTTTAATTTGGCTGAATATCTGATATTACAAAAGAAAATGGGTGCTCCAATTGAAAATGATTTATTATTTGATAATTTTGAAAAAATAGTAAAAGACCTCCAGCCTCAGGAACAAAAGCAACAACAATTTCCACAAAAACAGTTTCCAAGCAGTAAAAATAATAACAACGCGTCTATTTTCACAAATTCCAATTTAAACAACAACAATAATAATTATCGTAAAAATCATGGTTTAGTAGATACAATTACGAGTGGGAACGGCGGAGGTGCTAGTCCTAATAACAATTTACCGATTAATGACGTAAATACTGTTAAGTATGGCCTGTTGTCCCTTAGACGTCCCTTGGATGCCCGCTTACAACAACTACAGCATCCGCAACAATATCAACCCGTGAAGACTCCCATAAGCTCTGGTAACACCGGAATCGGTGCTATTTCTTCCGGCGTAAGCCATTTACATAATCCGATGATGGTATGTGTGAGTTTAAAGAAGACTACAATTTACTGAAAGTTGTTCATTTGTAAGCTGCTTGTTTTTTCTTTTTTTTGTTTGTACGTGCCAGGTCCAACAAGTGTCTCAACCTTTCGGAACTGGGCGACCAATGATGGCAGGCAAGTGAAATTGCATAGAACAATAGAACTATCGACGTTTATTGCGTATACCCATTTCTATCCATATCAGGGGATCATTTTGACCCTCTATTTTTATCACATTTGCCACGTTCGCAAAACTGAAGGTAGGAAGCTGTAATTTGGCGCGAACATTTCTTCGTCAATTACGATCCTCCAACGTTAAAAAATGATACACGCCCACCTTAAATGAAAAACTAGAACTACCTCGAAGAGAAAACCATAACTTTCTCATATTTTCGTCTATAAGTTTGGGTCCTGTAAAGATATTTCGGAATACTTTTCGCCTACAGAAATGGCTTCGAGCAGTTTACTAACACGCACACAACGACGAAATTTTAATTCCAATTTACCTACAATTTATTTCTAATTATTTATGGGAAATAAACTGAAATTAAAATTTTATTGTCAATTGAGGCTATATTAAAAAACCGATCGAAGTAATTTTTGGATTTACAATGAAGATGATTTTGGCGAAGACTTGGGTTGCAGGCTTTAAGAAATATCTTTACGGGATCGATAGTTATAGCCAAAGATGTGAAAAAGATGTCGGCATGCTTTCGAGATTGATCCAGTTTCTTTCATATTGAGGACTAGCACAAAAGCAGATCGCGCCTAATATTTGAAATCACATTCTTAATCGATCATGGAAAACCTATGCTCTTATCTTTATTTTTACGACTGCGGCAAGTCTGCAAAAGTGGGGTATCAAAATGATCCTTTTGGGTAGAAATAGGTATATGTCATCCGCCTCCCAAAAACTAGACCAGCTAGGAAAAAAGTGGTTATAGGAATTTAAAAGTTCTCCACAAATTTTGGGACATGACATGCTTTATAACTGTTTCTTAGAAAATCGAACATTGAAAAGAATCAAAATGACGTAGTCGGTAGTTCTAGTGTTAAAGATTATATATAAGTTGGAAATTAATATTGGAAATAATAGGAATAATATTAACAATTGTTATTACAATATAGCGATAACAATGTTAATTAATTGTTACTATTATTTTTGTTTTTTGTTTATGTTTTTCAAAAACTAAGCATGAATTTAAAGTTAAGAAGAATGACATCAATCTGACCAAACAATAAATAACAAAGAAAAATTTTCCATTGCCTTACTAAGTGTATAAAAACAATTAATTTTTTTCTACTTCAACAGGAATTCAGGTACAAAATAACCGCTTTGCTTACAGTGGCATACGTTATCAACAAGTTTTTACACAACAAATGCCTCATATGCCTCCCGTGAATACTCGTTCGGAGTATAATAATGGTTATCAAGGGCCCGTGGTATACGGTAATGGAGTATCAAAATTTAATATGTGTAAACCACGTTACCAAGGACCATCGCACACAATGGCCATAATAAAAAACCAGGAGGATTACATAAACAGAATTTCTTCTGCTGGTCCTGCAACACCTCTGTCAGCGTCTGCTCCCCGTCGCTTTACGTCAGCTACTTTTAAATCGAATAGTTTAACTGTAGGTCAGATGTACGATGTGAGTGTGAGTTTTGTGGAAAATGGGCCGTTTCTATTTTCCGTCCAACTAGTAGCCGCTCAAGATGATCTCACGGAAATGATGAATAAAATTGAGAAAGTAACTCTTAAACAATTTTCCGAAAAACCTATGCTTGGAACTGCATGTATAGCTCGCTACTCCGAAGACGGTCAGCTCTATCGTGCTTTGATAACCGGTGTTCAACCCTTGTCTTGTAAAGTAGCTTACATTGATTACGGGAATGCTGAAATCGTGCAATACCACGACTTGTATGAGATACCCGAAGATTTTTTAACAAACAAAGCTTTTGCTATACGCTTTACTCTATCGGGCCATAAGGAATTAGAACCTATTGATGAAAGTTTAAAGAAAGCCTTCAAAGATTTGGTGATATATAAAAATTGCAAGTTAAAGGTAATGCCCCTGGAAGGGCCTCCTTTGGTGCAATACTGTGAATTGTATTTGCAAGAAAAGAATATTCTTGACGTATTAAAACAGATCCAGAAAAGTCGCTTAGTTTATGCCAAGGCCGAACATTTGCAAAATAATGACGTAGTCGAGATCCGTTACATAGATTCACCGAAAAATTTTTATGTGCAAAAATTAGAAAATATACCAGCTTTTGAAAAGTTAATGGACGACATGTTTCTATACTACAATACCAATCAAATGGTTCCAAATCATTTGGTCCTGGGCGCTCCATGCATAGTGAAATGCGAAAACGAGTGGTATCGAGCAGAAGTAATGAGAGCAGACTCAACAGCCATTGTAGTGAGACACGTTGATTTTGGCTATGAACAGAAAGTCACCAAAAATCTTTTAAGTACGATTGCTGAAATGCACTTAAAACTGCCCCGTCAGGCGGTGCAATGTTGTTTAAAGGGTTTCGAAAACAATGAACCCAGCAAAGACTTGGTCAGTACCCAATTTGAAATGTTGGCTGAGGAATCGAATCGCCAACGTAGATCTTTTACTGTCAAGGTTTTTCGCATCCAACCGGATGGTGTTAATCTGGTTAATTTATGCACCAAAGATTTAAATGTTATGAAAAAACTTTACAAGTTGTCGATGCCTTTCGAACAATATTTGACTTTGGAGAAGGAAGACTTCAATATACAGTCTTCTCCTCCAACAAATCATAAAAATGAAAACCAAAAATTAATCAGAGACAATGAGCACAAGGCTCCTTCTACGGCGTCATCTAGTGATGGAATCCCGGCGCAGTCGAGTAAGAAGGCTATCCGCATGCTAAATTCCACCACCCTACAAAATGAAGAGCGTCCTTTACAGGTGCAGCAGCCGTTACCAAATCTTAATCAAAAGACTCAGAGTCGCAACACGATCAATGTAAATAATCCCGGGCTTTCGTCACCGACCGTCACAGGAGCCCTAGAATGGGATAAACAAAGTTCGAACAGTTCGATAAACGACAATCGCGACTCACGCTCAAGTTCCAGCGAAGTTAAACAACAGCAACACCACAAACGTCAAGCTTATTGTAATAACAATTATAACAACAATAAAAACAATTTTGTTTCTAACAAAAATGGTAGCAATCATGGTTCTATTAATTCAGTGGCTAGTGACAAAAGGAGTAGCACTAGCAGTAACAACTACGGCCAACGATATCAACAAAATACTCCACCTCGCTTCCAAAATAAACATAAGAATCAGCAACAACAAAAGCAGCAACAACGCCAACAGAGATCACAAAATGCTCCTCAGGGTTATTCGCAGAATTACAATACACCCCATGCAAATATATCTCCTGCTGCCTCAACAGTGTCAGCGCCTTCTTCTCGTAGCTTACCCCAACAAAAGGAGCAGCAAACAGCAAAACAGTCGCATTCTAATGAAAATTTGGCTAACGCTTCTATGGGTTCAAACAGTAGCGTTTCATCCGAAAATTACATGCCTTTGAATAAGTCGTTCCCAGTACAACCCATCGATACGCCTAGCCGGGAAGAAATCACCATTTCTTGGTGGGTTTCTCCTCATCAATTCTTTACCCAATTAAGATCACGTTTGCCTGAATTCGAACGGCTTATGTCGGATATACAAGAATTCTACCATAAGAAACCTTTGCAGTCCTTGCAGTTGAAAGTGGGCTCCCATGTAATGGCACGTCACCGTAAAGACAATGTCATTTATCGAGCTCGCATACTTGGTTGTAATCAAATGTTACGCAAGTATAAAGTTTTATTCGTTGACTATGGCAATCAATATGCCGTCACTTCTGAGGATATATGGCAAGTGGAGAAACGTTTCGCCAATTTTCCCATTATGGCTTATTTATGTGGTTTCTATGGCATTGTCTCTAACTATGATCATCTTTATATGATCGACCGTATGGATCAGTATTTACCTCAAGGTGCCATATTGCAGTGCGAATACATTGAATGCAATTCGCGGGATTTGTATTACGTGAACGTTAATGTAAATAAAGTTCCACTGAAAGAAACCCTACTTGCAGAAGGTTTAATAACGCAAATTTCTCCAGGTGCGCAAAAGTCAAAATATGTACATTATTGAGAAATTTTTCTAAAAGATATTAATTACCTTTCAGAACTCCAGTTGGATTTACTGGCAGGCCAACAAGTACGTGCCAAAGTATTTTCAATAAAAGATATGCTCAATTTTAAAATAAAAATTCCCTATGGCTGTGATAATATTGAGTATATTGAACTGTTGTGTTCCTATGATGATATACGCTTCGTTAAGTCCAATCCTGACATTTGTAAAAAGTTCAAGCGCTTTTATGAGGACAAATCATGCGTACTAAACATCAAGGATGTCAATGATAACAAAGTGTAAGCAGAACAAAGATAATTATTTTCTAATGCTTATCCGAGCTTTTTGGTACTAAAATATAGAGAGGATATGTTCTATTACTTTAAAATTGTTAACCAACCTAATAATGTCGGTCGGTCCTGTTCAAATTGGATTTTCCAAATTGGGAAAACAAGAAAACAAGTCAAATAGGGAGGCAGCGGAAGGGATAGACAAGCTCAGATCGGGTCATAAAGTGATTATGATTCGATTGGTATAACAAATGGTGCGTCTGTCTTAAATACTCCTGAATGTTGCGTATATTCGCACAAATTTATTTACCGCAACCGCAACAAACTTTCCGCTATAAAACAAGCCAGAAGGTTACATACGGGTATTAGATCGTCCGCTAAACAATAATCTACGTTATACCCACCATCACAATTTACCTTATGTTTTTTGTCGAAATATACTAAAATTAAATACCGTATTACTTTTTGTAAGAGTAGTATTAAAGATCCCCAAATTTTTTTTTGATATAACAGCTTTCCATAGCACAGCGTTCTATGTGTATGTTCTATGTGGTCGTAAAAAATATCCGCGTTACACTGAACAAAAACGTGTCGTACAGGACCGAAATCTGCAACCTGCAAGCTTAAACAAAGGAGAGACGAACAGACACGACCAATTACTTGAAATGCAAATTAAATTCTAAAAAAATTTCAACACAGACAAAAAATAACCATTAACTTCATTTTACTCTACAGGCTTATGTTACGTCCCTTGCTTCCTTTATTGAAAGAAGACATACCTTGGTACGTATGTTCACCACCATTATTGCTGGAGACATTTAACGTGCGGATAGTTTATGTATCAGCACCGCATCGTTTGTACGGTCAAAACGTCGCCACTGAAGATCAAATGTCTCAACTCTTAAACGAGATGTATGACTACTACGAAAATGAAGGTAAGA
Organism: Glossina morsitans morsitans; assembly: GCA_001077435.1. Taxonomy (NCBI): domain Eukaryota; kingdom Metazoa; phylum Arthropoda; class Insecta; order Diptera; family Glossinidae; genus Glossina; species Glossina morsitans. The sequence goes on along the minus strand of CCAG010001059.1, from coordinate 74,906 downwards.
TTACTGCGATACACAGGAAAAATACTATGTCAACTTTATGCTCATAGGAAGTCAACTGGAGTCGTTTGAATTGGAACAAATTTGTGCAGCAAAAGGCAGCGACAGTAATTGGTATCGAGCTCGTATCGCGGCCAAACATCCCACAGAAGAATCCTTAGAGGTCTATTATATCGACTATGGTAATAAGGAAAAAGTTGAAAAACAACTTTTGAAACGTTTGGAAGAGAGATTCTATCTCAATCAAAATGCCTATGCTGTTGAAATCAATTTACCTTTGAAAACTTGGGCGGCGGATACACATTCAAAACAAAAGATTAAAAAACGTGACAGTACTAGCAGTGGCAATGTTAGCTCTAACGACCTTGTTGCCGATATAAAGGTCATTAAATACTTAAGTAAATTGAGCTTGGATCATGTGGTTCTTGTTAAAGCTATTGAAGTTAGGCAAAATCGTTTAATGGCTGACGTAATTATGGAAGATGGAAAGAATATAATTGACTTACTTAAGGAGCAGGAGTTTGTTAAAGGACGCGATGTCGAATACATGCGCAAGATGCTCGATAAGGAAAAACCCAACGTACTGGAGTATATCGAAATGGTAGATTTGACGTTAGAAGATGAAGAAGATAGGGGAGGCGAAGACGGAAAAAATTCAAAGTCAAAAATTCTGACTCCAAAGAAAAAGCAAATATTGGATAAAGAGAAAAAACCAGAACCGAAGGAAATTAATGAAGCCACCACCACCACCACCACAGACAAACATGAAATAGATGAAGGAGAAGGATTTGCAGAGCAGCTCTCAGATACTAATATCGCATTACCGGTTTTAGAAATTGAAGGTCAATTTGTTGTCGCGAATAAGGAGTTACCTAATATTGAGGAATCTCTTAATAACTGTACACAATCTTCTGAGAAGCAAGAAAATCTTGCTGTACCACTTGTCAAGAAATTCGAATTGAACCCTTTTGCGCATATGGAACTTGCTGTTTTGGCTCATTGCGATAATCCAGCACAATTTTTTATACATCCTATGGCAAATCTTAAGGATTTGGAACGTTTGCAAGAAAATTTACAAATTGTAGCCAGTTCTCTACCTCCTCTAATGCGTATTATTAAGGATGCTTACTGCATCTCTATGTACTCAGTGGACAAACAATGGTATCGCGCCAAGATCCTCGATCCTGAATTGATGGTTTTACAGTTTATTGATTTTGGTAACACCGATTGTATTACGGATACTACTGATCTTAAAGAGATGATTGTTTTTCCTAATATCGAACCTTTTTGTATACATTGTGCTTTGCCGATACGCCCTAACGGCACTGCTGATTGGGTGGACGCAGCAAACGCTATTTTCAATGACTCTTACAATAAAATCTTGCAATATGAATTTATAATCCCAGGTGAAGGATATAATAAACGCAATTTTGTTAATCTTTTCATAGATGGAGTTAATGTTGCCGAGAAACTTATAAAGGATGGTTATGCTCGACCCTTGCAACTAGTGGATTCGGGCGAGAATTGTTACATTTCTCACGTAAACAGTATCGGCGATTTCTACATACAATACGAGAAGGATTCTAAAGCTTTGGAATTAATAGAAATTTATTTGGGAAATTATGAAAGTTTACCAAATATTAAGAAATTTGATTGCAATAAAGTTGTGGCAGCTTTGTTCCCTGAAGATGAAATGTGGTACCGTGCGAAGTTATTGAAGGAGATTAAAAGTGACGACAACACCAGTTTCGAGGTGTTATTTATAGATTATGGAAATACGTCTGTAACATCGGAATGCAGGGAAATTTCTAAGGATATAGCAGAACTCCCGGCCCTATCCCAGAAGTGTTGTTTGAAATTACCAGAGAATTGCTTAAATTGGTCAGAGAAAGCAGAAGAGAAATTCCAGGATATTGCTGCAACTGGGGAAACTATTTTCAGTGTTGAGTTACGGGAACCAGCTGCCGATCATGCTAAAGTTTATTTATTAATTGATGGTCAGAATATTAACGATGAATTGGAAAAATTATGTGAGAGGAACCCTTCAGCCTTAAATCTGGATATGAGTAACAGTTTTACTACTACTTCTCTACAAACTTCTATATATGATATGGGCGTTTTACAAGACGCTTTTGTTTCTCATGTGAATTCTCCCAGTGATTTTTATATACAATTCGCTAAAGATGCTATACGCTTGGAAGATATGGTTCAAACATTAAATAGTTTGTCGATGGAGAAATTAATAAATCCCGGAAAACATCAGCTATGTGCTGCCAAATTTGGAGAGGATCAAATTTTGTATAGAGCCAAAATCTTAGAGGTTTTACCGTCAGAAGAAAAGGACATCGCTTCATGCCGTGTTTTATTCATCGATTACGGAAATGAGGCATTGTCTCGCGATATAAAAATTTTACCCCAAGATTTACTGCAATTGAAGCCCTTTGCCACACATTGTCAATTGGAAAATAGTCATAAGTTTTCAGAGCTTGGCGGTATCGCTACAAAGTCTTTCAAGACGTTGCTAACCAAATGTGATGGAGCAGTAAAGCTAGAGATTGTAGGTGAACAGGAATTTGACGCTACTAACTCATGTATTGTTGTGAGGCTATTCGCTGCTAATACGGAGGCGAATATTTTTGAAAACCTATATAAAGCTTTAGGTTTCAATAATGATAATACACAGGTAATAACTACTAATCCCTTTTTAGAGAGTTTCCAAAAAACGTGTGTTATCTCGCATGCTGTCTCACCAATGAAGTTTTTTATACAATTAAAATCGAATTCACCAAAAATGGATCTAATAACTAAAACGTTAAAAAATGCAATAAACATAGAAAGTCTGAAACCCTTAGCCAGACCTGAGGTTGGACGACTTTGTGTAACCTATTCCACGGAAGATGAATGCTACTACAGGGGCCGTGTTAGTCGTGTATTGGGTAAAGAAGAAGGGTTTGAAATATTCCTTCTGGATTATGGCAATTTTTTGATATCGCAGGATATAAAAGAAATGCCCATAGATTTATATTCCATACCTAGTTTGGCTCTAAATTGTCAATTGAATTCAATTCCTAGTGTTACCAACGAAGAAGAAGAAAGCCTTCTAAACGAATGTTTCTTATCGCTCTTGGAAACACATTTCGGTGAAATTTATGAAATTCAAACCGAACAATATGACGAAGAGAAAAAAATGTACTACGTTAAATTACAAGTTAACTATAAAGATTTGGCTGAAGAATTGACTCGAACTTTTGGATTGCGTAAAGCAAATAAAATCGAAGAAACATTTTCTCCTTTACCCACACTACACAATTGCAGTGTAATCCATGTCAATTCAATTCAGTCATTTTATGTGCAATTTAATGATGACATAGCATCCCTTGAACATATTACAGATGCTTTGTTAGACGCTGCTGAAGAATTTCCTGTATTCACGGAACTGAAAATGGGCGCGTTATGTGTCGCGCAATTTCCTGATGATGGTGCCTACTATCGAGCAGAAATCATCAATGTCTTAGAAGGTGAGGAAGCGGGTAAATGCGAAGTCCACTATTTGGATTTCGGAAATAATTCGATAACCGATCAATTTCGTCAATTACCACCGGAGTTATTGAAAAAGGAACGATTTAGCCAACATTGCTCGTTAGAGGCCACCTGTCCTCCTAATGAGGAGGTGAATCAAACTTTTATTAATTTAATCGATCAACGTTTTTCGGAAACATTCCAATTAGAATTTCTTAAAAAATCTGAATCGTTGAACATAGTAAGATTGTTCTATCAGGAAAAAAATATCTTACACGAAATGCAACAATTACTTAGAGAGCAACAGCTATTACAAGCGGCGCAAGAAGTAAACGGTTTTTTCTTAGATAAGGAAGGGAACGCAAGCGATTGAATTTGGTAGAACTTTACAACAACAACACACAGCAAAAAAATTAACAATTGAATAAAGTAATCAACGCCACAGAAATTATGCAAATTAAGAACATATGCAAAAGAAAAATTATTTAATTAATGTTGAAAATTGATATAACTACAAAAAAAAAAAACAAAAAAAACAAAAATGGAAAAAAGGAACATTTTTTTTTAAGAATCAGCCTAAGATGAAAGCTTACAAAAGTACACCCAAAAATTCAGACTCCAAGCTGTGTCAAATAAAAAAAAAAAAAAAAAGAGTTTATAGTTTAAAGCAATTAAAAATATTTTAAATAAAAAGCCTTAAATTTAGCATAGATTTGAAGTTTTGCCAATTAAACGATAATAACCAGGAACTCTGAGGACTTCTGTAAACAAAGCGAACGAACAGTAAATTTAATAACGAAAAAAAAAAATAAAAAAAAAATAAGCAAACTTAGAAATCAACAGATGGCTGGTTAAAAAACCCGTATTGCATTTTAAATGTGAGAAAACAAAAATGGTTTTCGATAAACTCTAGTTCTTTAAAGTTGAGAGCTTATCTCAAAGAAAGAAAGCAATTCATCGAACTTGCAAAACACTTTTGTATATGAAAGCCTAAGGCTCGAGTAATGAAAATGGAAAATGAATTTAAATGTAAAAACAATCTTTTTTTTTTAAAGCCAAGGGCTTAATAAATGAAAACATTTGTTGTATATTACTCCTTTTTATATATAAAAAGTACAGTTAATTCAATAACACATCAAATTCATCATCTCGCGTAGAAGTTTTCATTTTAATTGAGTTAACATCGACATTATTCACGGGAAACGTTGTAAAAGAAATTGATTATTTTCTATACAAAAAAAAAAAAAAAATAAAAATAAATAAATAAAAAACAGAAAAAAAAGGAAAACGAACGAACTTAGTTTATAGTAATCATCGAAAATATATAAAAATAATTTGCTCATTGTATTAAAAAAAACCAAAAGTAAATATGTAAACTTTAAATAACGAATTGTCATAAACTAATTTTTTTTGTATAAGCCAGAGAAGAGGAAACTAAAAACTATAAAGGAGGCGTTCAAAAAAAAAATTAAAAAATAATTCTCATTAACATCAATGTATTTGATAAAATTTCTTAAAACAATGAAAATGAGACAACCGCGTGCCTTGATTCTCAGAAATGATGACGGGGTGGAAAGGGGGCACAGAAAGTGTAGAGCAAAAAAGGGCCTGTAATCGAGCGTGGAAATGAACGCGCTGCTGTTATATTTTATTACTATTAATACCAATATAAGTTGGCGAGGGAAAGGAAAAGAAATAAAATACTAATCATAAATGCTCGTAAAATAAATGCTTGTAAAATAAAGAACAAACAAAAAGAAGACCATACCTCCTTTTAAGCAATCATTTCTCCAATTGAAGACCACATGATTTCACTTTCATTTGATAGCAGTTCATAGGAGGGTGCAACGATGATGATCTCCCTCGCTCTCTCTTTCTCTTTACACTATTAAATGAAATGCGCCATCAAAGGGCAGAAAAAATGTGAATTCGGTTTAATAAAAATGAAATTCCGTTGAGGTTGTGCTTTTTACCAGGTTTTTTTTTATATATGTATTTTTATAAGCGCGACGTGTTAAATATGATTTTATTGCAGATAGTTGAAGTAACAAACAAAATTCAAATGCAATCATCGGTTTAATTTTTTTTTTTTTTGCTAGAAGTCTTAAAGTTTCACATTCATACAAATTTTACAAATTTTGTTCGAGTCTCTTGAATGGTTTTTAGATTTTCTCTGCCTATTTCATATGGTTGTATAAATGATACCGAATACCCTAAGTAATTTTTTTAATTAAATTAATTTTGTTTTTGTTTTGTACAATTTAATAAATTTTTCATTGTTTTTTTTTTTTTTTTGAGAACTTAATAAAAAATTAGTTTTTTTTTTTTAGAATTTATTAAATCTTTAATTTTTTTTCCAATATTATTTGTTCAAATTCTTAAAAAAAAAAAGAAAAAAAATTTATTATTTTGCTGTGATTTCTTCTTTTTAAATACTAAAAACCAACTTATTTTCTTTAATTAGTTTTGTGTTTATATATATTATACATATATAACTAATAATAAAAAAATGTTCTCTAATTTTAACGTAACTAATGTCTTCTGAACGATGCATAATACATGAATAACATGTTAGAGACTCATTACCATTATTATTATTACTATTATTAGGTATATAAATTTGAAACAAAATGAGAAAAGAGAAGCTTTTTAGTTATGCCATTAAAAACAAGAAAAATTCCTTCTTTTTGTATATGAAATTTATTATAATAATAGAATAATGATAAAGTAACAAAAGAAAAACAACAACACCAATGAGGAGTGTCCCAAAATAATATTTTAATTTATTTTTATTTCATAATTAATTTTTTTTTTTTTTTTTGCTTTATTGGAAAGAAATAAATTGGATTTTGTGGCATATAGCGGATTAACGCCTTGACTGCACGTGATGATAAACATCAGTAAAAATCAGTTCATTGCGAGGGGGGACACTCTGAATATTAGAAATTAAATAAAACATATATAAAATAACACCAAAAAGCAAAAAAAAAAACAAGTTTTTGTTAATATTACTCATGAAATTCATAAATCAATTAAAAAAAAGCAATAAAAACAACAACAACTCGAAACTAAAAATTTTGTATTTAAATTGAAAAAAATTTCTATATGCAATAGTTTGCCTAATCTTTACATAATATTTACATAATTCTTATTTAAATTTTATCTAACTATGCGTTCCTTGAGGTCCTGCTGCCAACTTTTAAACTGTAATAGAGCGGAGCGACAGACATTCGTGATTGCAAATCCAAGCTACTGTAATTGAGGACAAATTTTTGCAAAGAAAAAAAATATATACCGTACACATCTTGAAGTATGTAATATCCAAAAGAAGCTTTAAAAAGTCCTTATGCACATTCACTTAAAGAGTTTTTCTTATAACAGTTCATTAACGTACCTTCATCGAGACGATCGATACGATGTTCAAAGTGATTCAAAAACGTTTAGTGTTTCTGCCAAGATATTAACAGTTTACGCTGACGATTTCTTGTGTTAATCATAAATTCGGTCGCTTTCTCTATCGCAGCATGCAAAGTGGAAAGCGCGCAAAAGCGGCATTCCCAGCAAGTAAAAATTTTTGAGGAAAGAGACGGAAGAAGAATATTTGAAAATGGATGGACAGTTCTACGATACTGCAATTGCAGGCTAATGGAAAAAGTAAAAACATTTTTGTAATAAGAAAGCATACCGCATCAAAAATATTATTCAAGACATTCGCCCTAAGAATTTGTTCACACTTCTTGTCAATTTTTCACCGCATTATAAGGAGAAAGGCGTAGGATATTTTCGATAAGTTATTTGTACATTTGAATATTTTTTATTTATAAAGGGTCGTCTACTTTTTATTTTAAAATTGAACTTTTCCATGTAAATGCTTGCCAATCATTCAAAAATCAATATCTCTAAAAAGTCTTACATATTTCTCTAGCTGTAGACGTGTAGACGGGCTATTTTTCATTCAAAATTACACTAGTTATACTATGCTATCCTGGTTCCGTTTCCGCTACGGATCCATTTCAATTTATACGATATCGACTGCTATCAACAACTCACTACTAGGTTACAAATTGCTCACTAACGGGAATCAACTCAAAATTGATAATTTCGTTCGAGTTAGTTTGATAACGAGAGTCGTAAGCTAGCCCTAGATTGAAATTTTTGAGGCAAAAATAGGCTTTAACTTGAGTTTCGACGTAGCAGCTGAAATTCGGCAGACAATATTTGGCAGCTAAATGTCGGGTCTGCAATAGTTCATAAGTGCTATCGACCGTTACTATATTGTCCCATAAATCGTTCTATTACATAACATAGACTATCGATTAGTTTAACACGGAACTGAATATTAATACGCACTTATTCGCAACTATACGTTTTCGTATAAAATTTTCGCGATGTCAATGCTTATGTGCGAACAGTGCTTTCTATTAAGAAAGCCCATTTTAGTTTATATACTTTTTCTGTCTGGAGCGGTGCAAAACTCACTTGTCACAAGATTCGTGCTCAGTATAATACTCGTGTGTCAATACGCCGCGGAAGTGGAAACAGGAAGCTGGAATATTATCGCTGCCATACGCAAGTCTAGCGGCCACGAATCGTGGTGATCGTCACTCAAGTATCGGGGCTTGAAAATAACTTTCGTGTCTTTATATTTCGGAACATTCTGCCAATCTGACAATTGGACAAAATTAACTAATCAACTTATATGTAGAGAAGTAAATATGCGGTGAAACACTTAGATTATCACGTACTTTCAATATAAATAATAAACATGTAAGCATAATTAACTTCAAGTGCATTACATTGTAAGCGATAAACCGAGCTCATGTAAACCAAGCGAATGGAGAGATTTCAACACTTTGTTTGCTTAGTAAGGCAAACAATAGAACGCAACAATAACCTCTTAGTAGAAACTCATTATGTTAAATTATAAATTAATAAATGAAAATTGTACGTCACACTGTGGTTCGACGTTTGGCTGACTTAGTGTTAGTTCTATCGATGTTTCTTTTATTCTGCTTATTCAAGCATATTTATAAGCACCACTAAGGACGGAGTTATATTCATTTTGTCGAAATGGTATGCAACGCCCGAAAGGGAGTTTCGGAGATTCTCTAAAACATTCATATGCTTCATCAGGGTTAAATTGTGAATCGAGCTAGCTGTGTCTGTCTGTCTGTGCGGCTTGTGTTGTTGACGATTTTCTGGGCACAAAGGTTAATATATCGAGTTTGAATTTTTTAGAAACATTGGAAATACTTGTACACAAGTTGGCATTGAAAATGGGCCAAGTTGGTTAAAGAGCACGCCCACCTTGAAGCGTAAACTGAACACATCCCTGTTTCTCTAAACAGAAGGTTGTGGATTTTTGCTCGTTATTAATAAATTATGAAAGACTGAAAGCTAAAAGTCTGTACATTTACTATTCACGTGCAATAGTGGGAGAAAACGCTTACGCCCAAACAGATATATTAGTAATGAAGTATTCATTTTTGTACTTTTTTTGATGTTTTCTACTTATTTCTCATACAATAAGCAAAACAGAATGTCGAAAATTGTTCCGTATATTCTTCATAGAAATGTGTTAATTCTAAAATAAATATGATGAATGCCACACCGTTGTGTATTGGCTTTTTGCTAGCAATACAATCACTTGGATATCAAATGAAAAGACTCGTAGAGTAGATTGATGACAAGATAAGTTTGTTAATTCTAAGTTAAATATGCTGGATTACATTTTTCTTGACAATCCGGTTCAATATGGATGGCAAATAACACCGTCGTGGTCAATCCGACCACCGCTTTCATAAAAAATGTAAACAACAACAACAAGTAATATAAAAGAATTTTTGATTGTTCTAAATAAACCCTATTGGTGTTTCATCGAAAACTTTGAAAACTTAACGCGCAAGAATAATTTACTACTAATATGATAACTAATATAAAATAACTTGTAATATAACAATGTTATGAATGCTGGTAGGCATACAAGATTCGTCCTCAGCCGAATATAAGTTTCTTGCTCGTTCTGTGAACGAATTAAAAAAACTTTCAAGTTGAAATCAAAGAAAGGTCGTCTCAATTAACTCCAATATATTGGGATCTTAAACATATCGTGCGAAATGTTTCTTTGCAAAATCATATTAAACAAAAAATAATACCATACTTGGTGTGATGCAAATGCATGCATCCATATTATGTTTTTTTTTCTTCAAAGGCCCTTATTTTAGTAACTTGGCAGAAAAACACTTTTATTTGCAGCATTGTTCGTCGCCAGCTATATATTTCTTCACTTTTTTCCAAGGAAGCAAGTCAGACTATAACCGTCAATGACGACAGTCGTCCACTACCCACGACTCGACAATTTCGCGGAAATCAGAAACATCGAAAGTGCCATTAATAGGAAGAATTCATGTCCGGGGAATAGAAAATAACTTTACTCGTTCTAAGTTCACCATGTTTGGAACGTTCATACCCCAAAGAAGCGAAGACTGTATCCACACTACTCACCACTATATTTAGATTTTCGCTCATGATCTGCGGGTTTAGACTACATGTGCGAATGTAGGCAACAACCAAAGGGAACTGAGATACGCCCACATTTTATTGCACCGATCGATTTATAAAGTCATTCTAAGCTTATCTGTCCGTCTGTCCATTTCATTTTCTTGTGTTCATAACATGTTTGACTTATTTTGAGGAAATTTAGTATGCTGACGTGGTTTGACCGAAGGACGCACTCCATTGGAAATCGGATCCGACAACTCGGATGCTTTCTTATCAGCCTAAAGACTTATTTTAGAAAGTTGGTGTACCAGAGTGTTTAAACATGAGACGAAGTTCATCATTTCATTATGTATATATGAACTTTGGGAGCTTAGTTGGGAAATTTTTGCGACAATTGAGGTTGGGAGAGTTGATATATTATCTTGGCGAAAAAGCTTTCTGATTCAATTGAAAATTAAACCTCGGGAAATCGTTACCTAACAGAACTAGGTGGTTTAGTTGTTGACTTAATTGATCAAATGTTACAAATACACCATTTACTCTTAAGAAATCAAACACTGGAACTGAATACACGTTAAAAAAATAACACGCTGAAATATCAGTAATAGTATATAGTAGATAGTATCGTTTGCGTAAGTGGTAGAGAGGCATTTTTCACAGGTCCCCGAAGCTAATTATACGTAGCTTCCCTGTATTAAGCATTTTAAAAATAATTCTTTATCACGCCCTACACTCTTCCTGGTAGAGGGCATCATAAGTTGGTGCAGATGCGGATGGAACATCCAGAAGATGGATCCACTTTTTGTTATACCGATCGATTTTGAATAATTTTCTGGATTAATTCAATTTTTGTTTTAAATCAAAGCTCGCCCGTTTGTCTGTCAATCGGTCCGTCTGCCTGTTGTTGGCCCAAGTATTTTTGGGCTCACTCCATAGGTCCAAACTTTTGAAATATTTTTTCAAAAGTCGATATCCGCTGACGTGTTTTGTCACAAGGATGAATGGTTTGGATCCGACCATTTTTACAATCACTCCACATATTTGTCTATGTGATTGTGTTTTAAATTGTAATCTCCTCTATGCGATATATAAACAGATTTAATACCTGCATGGGGATTTGCTATAGACATATAAATAAATTTACTATCAGTAGAACGGCGGCCTTCATTTGCTATATTTTTCGTTATGATTCTAATAAAATATTTTTTTCCTTATTGCAAAAACATAAGTAATCTTTAAAAGTAATCATAAATTTCAATGTTTTAGAAAACTATTTGAAACTAGAACGAAGAGAATTTAAAAAAAAATCTAAGAAAAGAAACACGACAAGCAACGATGCATATGTATACATATGAGGTATTATATACTACATAATATAAACTAGTAACTAATATAAATTTAATTAGTAAGTCATAAAAGACTTCCTTCAATTAAGGGCGCGCCAACATCCAATCTTTTTCTAATTTTCTTTATTATATTTTCACCGTCAAAATTATCCATGGTTGGCTCAATCATTTGTAATATAATTCGCTGGAAAGCAGGATCGATTGAAAGTTCAAGTGCAAATAGGCCCAAATTTTCGACCACTCCCTATATGTTATCTTATTTTGAGAAGTCATTATATGAATGATTCTGTTTATTAGCGGTATTGGTGTTGAGTATTTAATAGTCGGCTATGGCCGACCATAACGTTTTTACTTGTTTCTATTAAATAATCATTTCTAGTTTTCTTTTATTCGTCTTCATGCGAACCCATGAAATTTTATATGTATTCCACGAAAAATTTAAATATCTAGTTCGACTCTCACTACTTGAAATATCCGTAGAGAAGACTAAGCTTTCATACATAGCCAGTGGCCTTTATTGAGCTGATTTAAAGTCTAAAATTCTTCTTCACTGTATGACTAAGAAGTGCAATTGGTATACCTTCGACGCGTGGTTAGCACAAATAATTTACTTGTGCTTGCTTTACGAAATTCTTTCTTTCAATCGCAGCGGAAGGTTTTGAAGAATTTTGAGAAATTAAAAAAAATTTGTTGTTTTTAAATAAAATTAAGTAAAAACATTATAGTGAGCCATTAAATACCGTACAACACACTACAGTTATACAGTATACAGCATATAACATTCGAGGTAACGAGGTCCGATGCGAACCATTTTCAATACCGTTCGTCTTTGGGCCAAAACACGTCGGTGTACCAAAATTCATCTGTAGTTTGAACATAGGACGATAAGATGGCCGGACGAACAGACAAGCTTATACTGATTAAGAAAGCGATTTTCAAGCGACAAAAGTTGGGTCTCTCACAAGTCCTTTTGGGTGTTGAATAGATCCGCACAACTGTGTAAGGTATAACTAGTAGGAAGACTTTCAGTCTCTTTGAGTCGAATTTTGGATACCCTTCCTCGACAAGTAGTTATATAAAAAATGGGACTTTTACTTAATTGTGCAGGTATCCATGGACCAATAGAGACAATTTAGTAAAAATAACTATTTGCTGGCTTCTCATAAGGATGTCTTTCGAATTTAAGATCGACATATTGATGGAAATACATTGACCTTGTCATTCTTTTGTTCGTCTTAATCATTGGCCCATTTTTTTAACTTAAATCGGTTCATGAGTTGAAGGAGAAATAAATGTGTTTCCATTTCAATTTTGGTGATCTTAACAAGAGGCAAGAACAGGCAGCAGGCACATGAATGGTAAGGCAAACAGACTTGACTATATCGATTCAGAATGTAATTAAAACTAGGGATGTATACGATTACAGAATAACTGATGCACATTTCACACGTTGTTAACAGCAGAATGATGACAATGGCACACTCTGCACTCTTATCGCTTGTCGGTGTTGAATATGAACTTCACTCAATTCTTGTAAGCGTTTAATTGCTTTTTAGACATGAGAAGACTTTGGGGATAACATTTATTGTTAATACATTCTTAGTAAAACGTTAAATATCAGGTAGAAAGAAATGCATACATATATATATACATTTTTTTGGTCGTGTTCGATAGCATTTATACGACTAATAAAAAAGATAACAACAAGTAGAAAATCTACGTCAGGCATATCAAATAATTGTTAGAAAAAAAAAAAAAAAAAAAAAAAAAACCCAAAGAAAAAAAAAGAAAAAAAAAAATTAAAAACAATTTTAAATCTTATTTTAGTTATACTTAACTTGTGTTGAAAGAAGGCAATCAGACTAGTGAGGTAAGACGTCAGGTAATTAATTGTTAACTGATTTCAAAGAAACTGAATACATACCTCGAAAATAGTGTACAATTTTGCTAAAGTTCCCTTAAGCGTACCTATCTGCTTCAGAAAAGCGTCATTATTAAGTAAAACTCTTAAAAAATGAAATTTTGTTTGGAGTTCGGAGTCCTTTACTCATTCCACTAGAAATCCGCAGATTATTGTTACTCGACTAAGATGCAGTTGTTTTGAACGATCTTTCATTGTTCGAGTTGCTCGACGAGGGCATTGTTTACCATCTGACCTTTGCATATTCCCTCATTCCAATTATGCACTTCGCTTAAAACTCTTTCTGCACTTTTCTGCTAGGCTATGGGATACATTATCTTGTCTTTATCTATCGTATAATCTGCAGCTTAATAGAATGAATTGATACGAAATAGAGGATAAATGGATAATTGATTTTCTTAATCTAAAAGTCGACAGCCGTTACTTAAATGCTTGGTTGCTCCTATGAAACATTTATTGAAATAGCCGCAAGGTTAGTGTTACTTTGTTGCTATAGCTACTTCTTTAGAACGTTCTTTTCTTACCTTTTTTTCCTATTTCAATCTCTTTACGTGGCTGACGAGCCACGAGTTATATAATTTTTGTTTTTCTTTTTGTTTTATTTTTATTTATTTATTTTATTTTAATTATGTATTGAGAAGTATTGAGGAATTTGCTTTAGTGATAGATGCTTTTTTGGCTTAAGGAAAGGTCTTTTACTACTGCGAATTGGAATGAATAAATAAGTAAATAAAACTCTGTAATTACTCGTACTATAGGATAAAAAGAAATGCACGAATTCCGATGACTAATGACATAGACTAGTAAAGCGTAAAATGTTTAAATGTTCCTTGGAACTATTGTTAAAGCTAATTAATTGCAGCATCTTCTGAAGTACATTTTCGAGCAAGTTGTGAAAAGGCGGAGAGAGATAGAAGAGGGTACTCTAAAATACAGGACTAAGCGTTTGCGCGAAAGATCATTCGTTCATTTAGTTTTGTAAAACGATCTAACATGTTTCGTTAAAGGTTTTTTTAGAATCGAAAAAGTGGTGAAAAGGCGGAGAGAGGTAGAAGAAAGTACTCTACAATACAGGAGTGAGCTTTTTTTGGGAAAATCATTCGTTCGTTTAGGTTCTTAAAACGATCTAATATGTTTCTCTAAAGGTTTTTTTAGAATAGAAATAAATCTAATACCCCAGCAATGATTGATTGAAGAAATGAATAATTGATTTTTAGGTTTAAACCCTGTAATAAGCTACGCGATATCGTTAAATATCCTACACCGGCCTAAAGTAATTCATATAATGACTTCTCAAAATATGGCTTTATATGGCAAGCAGTCGAAAAAGTAGTCCGATCCGAACCATTTACAGTAGTATTCATCCTTGTGGCAAAACATTTGGATGTATCTTATTTCATTAAGATAACTCAAAAGTTGCACCCTGCAGGTTGAATACAAACAAATAAGGCGGGCAGACAGACGGACAGACAAGCTCAGAACAGTTTTCTGAATCAATTAGTATAATAAAAGGTTGGTCTTTTCAAGTCATTCACGGCGTGGTATAGATCCGCACAAATTAAATACACCTTTGTACCTTGTACTCGTGTGGCGAAGAATTGGTTAATTTGAACGAATTATTAATTGGGTGAAATATGATTTATTTTATTTAACTATTTGTTTCTTTTGAAAGCTTTCCCTGCTTACCATGGGTGATACTTTTGCGATCGATCGCTTGCTGGTTTTAATTCCCCGAAAAAAGCAATAAAAAATAAAGAGAATATAAATTCAAAATATGGGAATGCCTGGAGTATTAAACATGTCATGACAATCATATTAAGATCATCGCCCTATCTTACAGATAACGAGAATGTAAATAAATTATAACATTTATTAAGTAACATATTAAATATTTACGTGCGTGCGGTCAACCTTTCGTATTATCAGTTATCAGCTGTACGTGAAGGATTTAAAATGTGTACGCGTAAAAAAAAACTTTGTAGAAATTCTCCCAAAATTTCTTTATTCTTACACACACACTCGCATGCATGATCGTTCATTCATTCATTCATTTATGTTTGTCTACCACATTTACGCGTTCTATATAAGCGAGAGAGAGCATTCTTTCTCTTTCTGCCTGTCTGCTCCCCTAAGCAAGCACTTACAAGCATTGCATCACTTTTCCTCTTTGCATTTTCTTATTGTCTCCTCTATAATAATAGAGAGTTTGTTTATATCTAAAGAGAGAGTAAGGTAGTGTTTGTTGATATTTTTCTTTTACTAGAGCATGTTCGTGTTCATTTTCAATTTTCATTTCATTTAATTTGAAAAAGTTCGGTCGGTTCTGTAGTGCGTTGATGTGAGAAAAAGCGGTTTCTGTTTTTGTGGTTTTTTTTTTTTTTTGAAATTTTGTTATTTCGAAAAAAATATTTACTTTTCAAAGTTAATTATTTTAATAATTTTAAAGTGAAGATTCGAAAAAAAAAAAAAATTATAATGATGTTTACAATTTAAACGGAAAGTGATTTAAAAATTAATTAAAAAAATTGTGTAAAAAAGCGAAGCTTTAAAAATGCGAATAATTGAAAAATTTTGGAAATTTTATAAAATTACTTTTCCTCAATTTTTTCATGGAATCGATAATGAAATTTTTCATGGATATTGAATGATATTTGAACAAAGGTAAAGGAAAAGGTAAGTTTCGAACTTAAAGGAAAATCTTGTCTTGTGAGAGCAGAGCTTGTCTCGAAGTATCGATTCAAAAAGGATACACACTTGGCCAATAGCAACTTTAAGAAAATTATTTATGCAAAATCTTTGATTAATTTTTTTAATTAATTTTGTTAATTAGTCATGGATCACTTTTCCCATGAACGCTTTCGTAAGAATTAAACTAAGAGAGCTTGTGCAGAGATTTGGTTGTGTTTTTCAAATATTTATTTTTAAAATGCGTACAGAAGAAGAAGAAGATCCTAGGGTCTATACTCCTAGCTATTATGAATACATTGGTTACATTCAAACACCCTTGTCCGTTGGCGATTCTTAATTAAGATTTTTTTATTTTCTTTATATATATATTTTTAGCAACTATTTTATTTTTTTTTTAAATGGCCAAACACTTAACCACTGATATAGCGAGGTGGTCGCAGCTTAGTGGGTCCGTCTGCCCAGCCAGTAACTCTTACCGACTGAATACTCCCTAAAGCTGCGACTAAAGTAAACTTTACCGCATTGAGATTGGAACCAGCGAATACTCATTTATTAGTCGTGGTTCTTACCTACTCGGCTACTTTTGCGGACTGTGATACAAAAGCTTATCAAGTTTGTGCGGATGTATGTAATATCCAGAAGAGCTCAAGATAGATCCACCTTACGCACGAATTGTGATTCTGAATTAATGTTAGTTTGTCCGTCCGCCCGTCAGTCTGTTTGTTCAACCTGCAGGCCGTAGTTTTTGAGATATTTATATGAAATTTAGCACATTGATGACGAGGTTTGGCTTAAGGGCGAACGCTATTAAAAATGGTTCGGATCGAATCACTTTTTTGCACACTTCCCATACAACGTCTTAATTTGAAAATATGAATAACTGTAAAGTGCCCCGGACTTAGCGTGGTGGTTTTTTTAAGTTTTAATTTTTATTTTTATTTTTTATACCCATAACCAACGGTTGTAGGGTGTATTCATTTTGTCAAAACGTTTTGCAACGGCCAGAAGAAAGCACCAGAGATTCCACAAAGTATATATATTCTTGATTAGCATCAAATTCTAAATCAATTTACGCATGTCCACCTGTCGCCTGTTCGTCTGGCTGCCTGTACATTTGTGCGATGTCTGCTGTAAGCATTATCCTGGACGCAAAAATGAAACTATCGACTTCAAATTTGCAGAAACATTGGGACTTTTTGCACTGAAGTTGATATTGAAAATGGGCTAAATCGGTTGAAGGACGCGCCCTCAGCAAAGGGAATGAAAAATTGTTTTTTTGCGCATTACTTATAAACTATAGCAGATAAATGCACAAAAATTTTAACGTATATTCTATGGGATAGTTGCTGTAGCCCCTACATAAAAACGGAAAAAAATTTACCGCGCCTACCCAAGATTACAGTGCATTAAAATTCAATTCAAGCTTCAAAAGCTCCACATAAATGTTTGGCCAGTTTCGTATTTTGAATGCACCTAAGCATGTCCGTCTGTTCGTCTGCTCGTCTATCTGTCTGCGCAACTGTGTAGTATTTGTGGTAAACATTCTCCCATTAGTGAAAATGAAGATACCGCCTACAGCGCTCACACGCCTATGCGACAAAAACTTTTATTTCAAAAATAGAAAATATTCATCCTTATGGTGGAGCATGAAAATATACCTCTCTTGCTTGTTCTGTCTTTTTCGGGATAACGGTGATGGGTATGAAAGATTCGATCACGACCGAATATAATTTTCTTACCTGTTCTTACTTTATTTATTCATGGTTAAGGTCTGCTTTTATTTTGGGAAAAGGGCATTTTTGATTAGTATGCAGAGACCTTTGCGTGAAATGCAAATAATTTTTCTAAAATTTATATAGAAAGCAACTTTTAAATTTGAGAATGAAAAAGTATTCGCTAAGGCTTAAAATGATTTCAAAACGAAAGAGTTTTTCATAAAGGAAAACAAAGCTTGCTTCAGATAGAAGGATGAGGAGTAATTTATTTGAGGTGACTGAAGCCTCAAAAATGTTTCAATTGTGAATTTCGCAATGAGTACAAATTTTAGATATGTACAGTTATTCCCCGTCTAACACACTTGTTGCATACTGTACTTTATCGGAAGCAAGTGTTATACGGAACTTTTCTATTTAAATTAAAATATAGTATAGGATAACGTAATTTAAACTCAAATATAATATAAACCAAAAAAATGTATACCGTGTTCTACCGGAAACGTCCTTTACAAGTACAGTATTAAGCCAGTACATCAAACTTTTACATTTTTCATATACATAAATATATGTACGCGAAAATTGTTAAGGAGAATCGTCGAACTACTATTAGAGAAGTTGTTGAAAATGAAGGCATATGGATTGGCTCATGCCATCCAATTTCGTAGGAGGTTTTGGGCGCGAAACGTGGGGCAGCCAAGATTGTTCCAATGCGCCTGCTCGTATCACATCATTGCTTGTTCGTAATTTTTTGGCCAAAAACAAGGCCACAATCATGCCTCAGCCACCGTACTCACCGGACTTATCCTCCCGTGATTTTTCCCTGTTCTCAAGACTGAAAAAACCTACGAAAGGAAGGGGCTTTGTCACTATTAAAGGGATAAAGGCCACACCGCCGGAGCAATTCGAGGCCACACCAAAATGCACACATCAGCAGTGGTTCGACGATTGGAAAAAGCCTCGGCGTAAGTCCAGTATGTCTAAGGAGGATCGCTTTCAAGAGAATAAATTGAAAGTCACTTTTTTTTTTTTGAACTCACCCATATATACCGAGCTACAGATTTATATGCAGTGGTGAAGCAAGTAGTGGAGATGTCACCGCAACAAAAGGCGTGTAATTGTGAATAATATACAATTTACAGCATATAGAAAACGGATTCCATTAAAGCTGACCTAAACGAAATAGGTTTGAATGCGCCAGCCAACACGCCCACAAGACACAATTCTCAAAAAACCGCCACAAAATGAATGTTGATTTTCTACTTGTTGTTGTTTTCATTTATCTATGTTACGTTGTGTATGCACATAATAAGCTGATAATTTTTTTGTTTCTTTCTTTCTTGCCAACTTGTCACTTAGTGGAACATAATTTATTTTGCTGGACCACCCTAAGTTACATATATAATTATTTTATCTGGAAAAATTTATTTACATGCACTTGTGTGCTTTTATAGTAATTGTGATGGATACCTTTTTCTTAAATTAAATATTGACTTTAATTTTTAAAAGTAACAACAACAACAATAACAGCAAAAACGCATACAACGCGATCAACAAGTTATGTGATGCTCTTTTAAGGGAGAATAACAACAATAAGAAGAAGATAACATGAAACAAAAAAAGAAAGCAAGAAAAAAAAAGTCATACCATGCCGATAGAAGACAATGAAAAAAACAAATCAGCTGAATAATGTAACAACAACAACAACAACAACAACAACAACGGCGAATACACGAGACGTCAATTGATTTAAATTGATTTTACACATAAAAAAAACGTACAAAAGATACACACACACACGCGCGCGCACACACACACACACGCGCGCGCACACACACACACACCCACACATACGTACGCACAATTATAAAATTCACCATAGCGACGCTGCGAGAATAAAGAGAAAAATCGTTTATGTGTTTGACGGTATCCGAGCGACGGTATGTTGATGAACATGGAAAAAAAAAACCTAAATGAAAGAAAAAATTCAAACATAAAGACAATAACACTCTTCGTAGTTCGGACGAGCAACTACAAGTCTACTGTTGTAATTCAAAAAAAAGAAAATAAAATGAAATATTGCCTGAACGGACGGATTCTGCACAAAGGTTCCTAACCACAAAATAAAAAAAAGATAAAAATGTTGAGAGTTTTTCAAATATTTTCTATTCCAAGGATGAATTTTGCGCAAAGATTTTTAACCAAAAAAACAAAAATTAAAGACTTTGAAGAAATTTTTCAAATATTTTTCATCCTGAGGATGGATTCTAAGCCATCAACAGGAAAAGCAAAAAAAATATTGCGAAAGGAAGTTTTAAAATAGTTTTTAATCCAAAACTTGTTGCAAGCATAAAGATTTTTTTAAGTGTCAACTAAAGCTTCTGCGGTCAATTTACAGCAGTGGATATCGGGTAAACTCAATCGTAATTTCCATATGTTCCTCGATAGGAATTTTACGATCGAAAGGACTTTCATTCGATAGTAAGAAAAGTGTGTACTTTTTTTGATAGCTGGAAACTAACTACTCGTCACAGCAGATCGTTGTGAACAGCAAGCAGAGTTTGCTTGATATCGAACAGCTTCGATATCGAGCTTACTTGATATGGACAGTTTTAAACCGCAGCATATTTTGTCGATTGCTAGAAACTGACTACTCGCTACAGCGGACCGATAACCAACAGCTGTCAAGTTTACTTGACATCGAAAGCTATAAACTAACCCCTGACCGGGATCTCGTACTCATTAAAAGAACCGATAAGTTTCTTTAGTTTCCAATATTCTACATTTGTTTTGATTGAAGTTTACTTTGCCCTACGTCAGCATCTTATTTTGTAAAGGTGCCTCCCGTTTCATTGAACTCTCTTTTCTCTATGGTGTTTCGCTGACTATAGATTAACGATATATTCAGCATTTTCACGCTACTATCTGCGGTAAATTTCCTAGAAACGCGAAATTTCGACAAGTAGGTCGATATGAATGTAATAACGTCTGCAACTTGGAATCGGTTGCTGGCCGGCGGTATCGAGTAAAGTGGATAGCTGCCGATTATGGCATTTTTATATGCGTTTTTCTTACGATCAAATGAAAAAGTCTCTCGATCGTAAAACTTGTGGTCTCGAGTAACACATTGGTATTACGATCGAGTTTATTCGATTTCGAGAATCATATTTAATAATTATATATAAGATCCACAGTAAAGTGTACAAAGCATACAAAGTATATCTAAGATCTAGAGTAAAGGCTTTTGATTTCTTCATTTTGGGGACAGAATAGAGAAAGAAGATTTTTTTAGTAAATATATTTGACACTAACCGGTCCATGTAAAACGGAGAGAGAACAGAGATTGTAAGTCGAAGATAATTCTAAAGTGATGGGAGAATTTTTTATCTATATTTTAGCTGTAAAGAGATGGACTCATATTCCAAATGCATGCTTATCAAGAATGTGCTTATTTTGAACGGCCTTCCTGTTCGTGGCAACGGGAATAAAAGAATTATCTTTCTAAGACTTGGAAAGTGTACAAATAAATTTCTTCCGTTTTTTGATAAAATTGCAATACGCTTGATGCAAAGAT
The DNA here is from genome assembly GCA_001077435.1 of Glossina morsitans morsitans. NCBI lineage: Eukaryota > Metazoa > Arthropoda > Insecta > Diptera > Glossinidae > Glossina > Glossina morsitans. The sequence continues at coordinate 53,648 of CCAG010001059.1, read as the reverse complement.
TAATAAGCGTAATAGTCTGTGGTCATTTACCATTTATCGGGTCGCTTATGGATACGCTCGTAGTAGAAACTTGTGGCTTTGAAAGCGAAATGGATAATTTCGCGCATCTTCAACTTCTGTGAAGCGCTGACCTGCCCAATATGACTGCAACGATCTGAATCTGTGGTAACCGGAGGGGGCCAGGCCTGGAGGATAGCGCGAGGGGCAGTAAAACTCCCCAGTCCAAGCTGAAAATTATCCTTATTTGCTTTTTTTGCTGACGGACGGACATACGCGAATTTCATATCGAAATTTATCAACCCACATTATATAACCCAATCAGTTATTCAGTTTTTTTTTTGCTTCTTCTTTACATTTTTATGAAAACTTGTAGAAGCTTTTCTGATCTTAAAAAACACATTCAAGCGTTTGCTTGCCTTTGATAAACAGTTGTTTTTTTTAATTGTTTTTAATTGAAATAAACTACTTTAGTTTGCTTTGAGTATGTGTTGATGTGTACGCTTGCTTTTCTTAAATATGAAATTGAGTCACAGACCTGATAAAAAACAAATTCAATTTTTCTTTTGTTAAGCAACTTAAATGAAAGTCACACCAACCGGAGCGTATTTTTTTTGAATTGATAAAAATTAAATTAATTGATTAATATTTCTGACGACGGAGAGGAAGAGAAGAGTCTTGCAATACTTAAATGTTCCCGACTAACGGAATAAGTTATATTTTGAGTAGTCATCGTTAAGCGGTCTTTATTAGAAGTGGCTCCTAGACTACTTGCCTCGTTTCGTTTATATGAGACCTCTCTCTCTCTCTCTCTCTCTCACTTTATCTATGCTGAACATTTTAAAGTTTATTTATGAAAATAATGAGAGATACTTGAATATTATGAAAAGTTTTTGATACCGTTACCTAGGCGTTAGGATGATGTTATATATTTACACATACTAGTGGTATGATTTGTGAAACAAGCGTAGCAACAACCATTTGTGATACGAGAAGTATGCATATATATTTGATAAGGGCGAATAGGGGAATCATGCCATGTTTGCCTTTTCAGACAATGATAGAGAAAGTTGCTTAAGAACTCTTCGGGGGATATACTCATCAATTTCTCTCACGTGAGGCTTTCATTTAACAGAACGAGTTGCATTTAGAAGAATTTTCACTTAAAAGTTCTTAAAAAAAAGGCATCGATCTCTCTAACTGTTATGCATACTCAACTCAAGCGAATTTAATTAACAACAGAAAAGTTTTCCTATTTGCGCAGTCAACGAACTTTGCTAAGCAAATACAACCGTCTTCAGATGCATCTTAAAGCCTGTATGTGTTCAAAAACTTTTAGTGATCATACGAATAATAAACGAATTGTGGGGATTAAATAATTTGAAGACTATTTGGGCATTTCTTGTCTTAAAATCGATGAAATCCATGGCATCTTCTTCTTTTCTCGAGACTCAGTTTAATCGTAGCAAAAACTTTTTTAAACCCCACACTACTTATGACAGCAGGTATATTTAAGTTTATGAAGGTGTATGTTGTATCCCGAGCCCCCAGAGGGATCTATTGTTATATTATAAAGATATGAATCAATTTCAGTTTGTCTGTCCGTCTAACCACGCATTTTTGCGTTGAATTTACCCACGGCAATTCTGGAGATATTTTGACATACCCACGTGCCTTGGCCCAAGAATGAATCCAATTGAAAAGAGAACTTTTCCACCATCCTCCATATAACGGTTTATTTTGAAAATTATTTATATCTCCAAATATTTCAATCTTCAAAATTTTCGGTAAAAGCCATTCGGTAATAGCATTTCGGTATGTGATGTGAAAAGTTTAGATTCGATTTCAGTTTTTGGACGCACCCCCGTATAGGCGTTTCTACAAATATTGACTTTTCGTATATGGAAAAGATGGATAATTTTCAGTATTCCTTGGTGAAAATTAGTCCACTTCATCGAATTTCGAAGTGTATGGGCTTATTTTTAGGAAACCATTCCATATAAGAGTACTCACCAGAAATAAGTCCTTATATCCCAAAATGGTTTAATTTTTAATAATTTACGATGAAAATTTGCTCATAATAATAATTGGACACAAAACTTAATTGGACCAAATTTGAATTATTTTTTGGACTCCATTCCATATAATGGTTCTCATTAATTGTAAGCCCTGTGAAAAAGGGCTCTCATTTTTAATATTTTATTATTAGAATTGATAAACTTGGTCCATAGCCGGAATTTGGCATAAAAATTAAGCGTAAGAAAATTGGATCGTACAGATCCATATAGGCGTTCTCATGAAATGTAAGCGTTGAATAATCCGCTGTTGATGTGCTGACTTGCAGAAGAAGAAGAAGACGCCTTTCTGTGGCGACAAAGTCTAGCAGTTGAAAATAAAGAGAAATCTTTAACAAGTAACTTAAGCCTGTTAAGTTTGGATCCCATCAGTTGACGTTTTGGGCATCCCTCAATAAGATGGGTTTCATGAAAAGAATGCCTTTTGCATGAAAACAGAATTTTTGGTGTATTATCACGAAAGTGAATGACTGGTCATATTAGGCGACAACGTGCAAGGTATTTAATGGCAGGCCTTGCCGGCCCACAATGTTTTTCCTTGCTACCGGTATGCATACTTACTTGCATAAATATGCACATCAGTTACGCCCACGTTTGATTTTCTTTTAACATATCCGGAACTATTACATAGAGCGGACCTATTCACTGGCTAGGGACTATTACGAAGAAGTCTTTCGAAATTCTTAATAGTAAGCTTTACTTACTTATATAACGTAAGTAATACTAAAATAGTTTGTACCGGTATATAAGAGTCGTCATGACTTAAGTTAGTTCTCGTTATCAAAGAATACAAACTACAGCAGAAAATGAGAACACGTAAGATTTTACAGCGAATCTTGAATACCTAACAAATTCAATTATGATCTTCTTGCGTTTTTTTTTTTAATGATGTGAAGTAAATGATTTTCTTGGTTTCGCAAGAGCTTTGACGAAATTTTTTTGCAAATGGAAATGGATTGAAAATTATGGTCTTTGCACGTTCTTCGTTTTTTCAGTTTGTAGTCCTTCGTAGGTGAGAAAATAAAAGGTCATCTTTATAACACTCTAATGGTGGATCTATACTTTTAGCCTACGAATACCCTACACATTCGAAATGGTGAGGAGACATAGTTGAATCAACTAGGAATCTCGCGGCAATCCGATAAGACACTTAGATACCAAGAGATTATTGATATATTTTTCAACCTAAACCCGTTAAATGACAAAGTCAATAAATCTTTAGTCATAGCGATATATAAAAATTTCTAAAGAATTTCTCAACAAACAGTGCTAACGATTAACAAAAACTTGAAAATGTCTTTTACTTACCCTTACTATCTGTCGGAAGTCTCTAAGTGATTAGAAGAAATTTCAAACGTGCAACGTGCGATAAGTTTCTAAAATAATAAATTATTTTCAGAAATGTGAGTCACATTTCGAAAGCAATGAGAGCCACAACACACAGTAGTTTCATCGTAAATAAATCGATTAAATTTGAAAAGGTATCAATAATTTGTTTTACTTTTGAAAGCAAAATATTCGCATAAATTATTTTTTGTTGTAAAATATAAGTGCAAAGAGTACAAATACATATATATGTATATATGTAAGTAATTCACAAATAATCGCAATTTGTTCAAACAAATTAAATTGTAAATAATTGTAAATAAATTGTGTAAACGAATTTTCTTCACCTACTCGAACGTGTTAACCCTCCCTCGATGGATGTATTTATATCGTCGTTCCACTTCCCACCTTCAGAGTTATATATCAGAGCCCATCGTAATATAATGTATTGGGCAATTATGACAATTGGAAGCAAAAGCCATATACTGCAATGTAAGTATGAAACCGGAATTTGAAAATGACAAGAAATGCTTTATTCAACATGTCATAGCTCATCAGTAGCAATGCATTTTTCCCACCTGTTTAAAAATTTTGCGAATGCCAAGCCAAAAAGATTGTTGCTCTTTTAAGACAAATAAGCCATAGAGCCATTTTGGCACGTTTTTGCAAGAATTGAAGCGCTACTCAGTAAATGCATCCCTCTGCGATGCAAACAAGTGGCAATCTAAGGCAGTTGGACTTGGTGAGTAAACCGTACGGTTTGGTATTTTCTGGTTGAATGCAACGCGAACCGATTTCGCGTATGGATGCATGGATGCAAATCTTGGAAAAAAATTACCTTTTGTTGTCTTCTTCGATATTTCGCTTATTTTCGATCGACTAACTGTTGTTGGTTTGGTATCAATCGTTTCATTTGACTTTAACAGCTAATAAGAGATCAAATTTTCTTGTTGCCATGAACAATAGAGTATCGTTTCTCTGCTAAAGCTATTCTGCCCCACAGTCGCTGCGAATCCACTCTTCATCTCCAGCTGAGAGACGATGTAAAAAAGACTTTAGAGCAAAGCAAATAAAGCTGCCAGCAAACGCTCTTTAGTTGGTACTTTTACATTGCGGCATGTATTGGTATTGCAACTACTTAGTGTTATATGGCCGCTACACGTGGTGTTCGCAATGGTCATGTATAGGCAAATTCCTCTTTCATATTTACACATCTAGTACGCGTCTTGTGAAATATATATTTATGTGTACGTAAATACGTATAATACACTACCAAGTTTCGCGTAAAGCATTTCAGAACCGCTTTCGTATTACTTCGTGGTGGATTCTTATGAATTGCTTGCATTACAAATTAAGCTCAAGTTTAACGCTCTAGACAAAGTTTACGTAAGTAAGAAAGTTATATTCGGCGGGGGCCGAATCTCGCATACCCACCACTATGTTTTCCGCATTCTACTATCCAAGATCTTTTATTTGACCAATGGTATTATTAAGGAAAATTTAATCGGGGTGTCAGACATATTCATTTTGAAATTAACCCATTTTTAGGCAGATAATATATCTTCATTTAAGGAGTGCATAAAATAGTTTTAAACATTCGGTTTTCAACCTTTGCACTTAAAGAGTAGAGTGCTTCGTAAAGTAAATGTGGAATATTTCAGCCTTTCAACTTTTATAATTTCCGAGGACGGACCAAAAATCAAAACAAAAAATTGGAGTTGCATTCACTTTACGCTCCACTGCGCACTGCTGCTCCGTCTGATTTGGCCAATTTTCAATACCAACCTGCATGCAGAAATTTCCCATGTTCCCACCAAATGTGAAGTCGATGTCTTCGTTTTTGCGACCAAGCGGAGAGTGCCAACAACAAACACTCCACAGACATACAGTTACACAGACGGACAGACGGACAGACAGGGATAAATCAACTCAGAATTTCACACTGATCAAGAATATATATTCTTTATAGGGTCTCTGAAGCTTCCTTTGGAATGTTACATATATTGCGGAAAAACGCCGAACGTGTATACCCCCTTCTTATTGTGGTGGATATAAAAAGTAGTAGTAATCGCAAGTAAAGTTTTTGCGAATCGTCAGACCGTTGCACTAATTTTGTGCTTTTTATTAACTAAACCTGAGAATTTCGAATAATAGATAATAATGGGGAATTGTTTTTTACGTCAATGGATTCCACCGATCAGAAATGTGTAAACATTTCCAACTTTTTTTTTATGACAAATTTCCGTAATTCAATAGAAAGAGAAAAGTTGTGTAAACGATTGCAAATTAATATATATATATATATGTATATATATGTAAAGTTTTTAAAAATAAAGCTACTCATTATTTATTTATCTTCCTTTTGTTCACAATCAAAGTTTATAATTTTTGCCTTTGTGTGTGATAATGCAAGAATTTGATTTTTTCAAAATAAAAACACAAAAAAAAAAAGTTGCCTTTTTACATATAAAAAAGCTACTTGGAAAGTAATATGTGGTTAAGAATTGCAAACTATTTTCCCAAGGGTGGATGTATTGGTTAGCCGCTTACCTTAGACTGACTATCGTTAGATGATGTTATGAGCTGCTCCTAAAAGGTATTAAAAATCTATTCACTTTCAAGTTAATATATATTAGAGGTTATAAGCAACATTTGCTTGCATATATGTCGGCTGACCACGCCCAATTTTTGATTAAAATTTGATTTTCTTTCATTGCTTCTAACTGAAATGTAGATTTTTGCTAAATATGTGCTATAGAGTATATAGTGGGCATGGTTTTGGACGAATCACGTCAAAGTGTATATACATTTTTTCAACACACAACACAAGAAGATTATGACGAAAAGTGCGATTTGAAATCTTGCACTAAGCAAGTATATGAGTACTTGTATGAAGCACTTGGTGCCTATTCATTTTCCTGTGTGAATGATAAGAACGTAATGAGTGTATGGACATCACAAAATCTCTTGTTATTTGTGCTCATGTTCGTGGTATAAAAGAGAAATTTTTGAATGGAATTTTCCAATGGTCTTATTTAACACTGGATTTACGGGAATCCGTAATTTTGACGACTAAATTTTATGATTCATCACAAATAAGAACATCTAGATCACAGGTTTATGAAAATATCCTCATGGGATCGAAAGTTAGAAACGAAAATATGAAGAGAGTGTCGGCATTTTCGGAGGTGGTTTTGGTTTCTTTTGCACAGCGTCCTTGTCTGCGAACAAATCGTGACCATTTTTTTATCTCTCAAACGGTGATAAAACGTTTCCTCTTCAATAAGTAGGGGAGTTGTAAGCCTCTGAAGTATATAGGTGTGAAATGGGTGAATGGAATAATGGTAATCTCTAGGTGACCCAAAATTGTTTGTATTCATATAGTTCCACAATATATATAGACTTTATATGTCGTAGCGCAGCTAATGACACATAACTGGAACGCAGTGTCACATAAGTTAATTGCAATCTAATGTCTATCATACAGATAGATAGACGTCTGCTCGTGTGTGCTTTCATATGTGATGATAACAAACGTTAATTCAATTATATGCTAATAATATTTTATACATACTTTGCTTTTTCATATTTTTTTAAACAAATTATAGCATTTAACAAATAATTACTCACTTTGTAAAGGTTTCATGTTACATGTGTTTGTATACAAAAGAACAATTTCATATTATAGTTATGTCCACTAGTCTACTGTTTGATAGTATGTTAATATTTTCATTCGGCTTGTAACACAACGTTTATATAGATGTCGATAATTGGCGTTCATTAGATTCTTGGTCGCTGGTAACCTCCTGCTACTTGTTGAAGTTCTATGTTAAAAAAAATATTAAATAGATAAAGACAATCAGCGTTAGATTCTTGGTCGAGTTAGGCGCTGCTCGCTGTTGTAACTCTTTGCTTGCCGAAACCATACCATACAAGTAAGTGAAGTTAGTGTATATAAGTTATTCCCGCGGGTAGACTTGCTTAGAATGCTTAAAAATTAGAAAACTTTACAAATCGTGCACAGCTTAGCGTTTTGCGGAAAGGTTAGCACATATAGGCGGTAATCGAATATTTGAACTTTAAAAATGAGCGAAAACGGAAAGAGAAATTCAATTCCTACAAAAGTGTAAACAATAACAAGTGAAGTGCATAATGCCGCGATTTGCTTAACTGGTGGGAACCGTGATTAGCGGACGCTGCCAACTACAGCCGATGGAATTGAGTTCAGAAGCCGGTGAAATAAATCCAAATCACGACTTACTACATAAAACACATCTAAAGAATGTTAACAGTGCTGGACTGGAAACTTTCATCGTCATCACTTTATTCAGGAAACATTCTTTCCTCTGATTATCGTTTCAACCAAGCAGCCCTTTTTTTCTTACATCAGTTTTTAAGATAGCAAGTCCTGAAAGCTCAATTGCTTTGCCAGAAGGATTTTTCTTCCTTTTTTTTAAATATGACGATCCACTGAGGGGTGTCCGCTGTAAGCGTAACACATGGTGGTGGTCCGAAAGAAGAGGGGAGAAAGAAAGAGTTAGCGATAACTACGGCTAACTAAGGTCTCACCTTGCTCGGATTCGAACCCGTGAACGCTGACATGGACATATGACGGTTCTTATCTACTCGGCTAATGCAGGAAAATGGAAGAAATAGTAGTCGATGATAGATATTAGTTTATATAAAATATTTCACTCCGTGCTATTTGATTTATTTTTTATTACTGTTGCAATTAGTTCTCATCAAAGCAATCCATTCTAGTACTAAAAGTAGGATAAGCACAGGTAACCACGACTAACGGCTATTGTTTATTTTCCTTTATTTGAAAGTTAGTCACTGACTTAGTCTGATCACTTTAATAGCATTTTTTTTACTCAGTATATAGTCCGATATACTGAGTAAATGTAGTAGTATATAGTCCGATAAATTTATAATTATTGGAATCGTTTCCATATTCGCTGACAATAAGTTCTTAAAGTATTTCTAAATTTAAAAACTTTTCTTTAGCAAGATTTTCTTCATAAATTATGTGGACATTAATGTTTCGCCTCATACACGTACAATGTACTCTTGCTGAGCTGTTAAGTGATCGTTTAAAAGAAGTCACTGCATTACATTCTAAAGAATTATTTAAGGAAATGAAAAAAGAGACAAAATATGTGCCAAATTGAATATCATTTCAACACGACTAAGAAAATGTTTTGGTTTATTTTTGAAACATTTTATACATATACATATATCTCTAAAGTATTAGAGTAATCCATGTATTACATACGCATATATATAAGCAAGGGTTTCTAACACGGGCAGGCAGTGTAATTTTCAAGAGGCAGAATAAGAAACTTCGGGAGCTCTCCGCTGAATAAAACTTTTTGTTGTTGTTTTTGTTGTTGTGGTCTTTCCTTGATCTTACTTCTATCGATCGAAGTATAAGTTTGATAGAATGCCGAATTACTAGAAAGAAAGAAGTGATTTCAACAAAAGTCAAAATATTTTGCATTAAATTAAATTCAATGAAATTCCATTATAAAGTAAAGGGTTCGCTTGAAAAAGACGGGTGTTTCTAATTAGAAATCATTTTTAAAGCTCTTTTTCCCTACAACACGTGCGGCACCTGCGTACAACGAGTTTTTCTATTATACCAAGGGGTTTTGAATCGCTCTAAGCTTGTCTGTCCATTATGCCTTTGTGTGTGTTCAACGTATAGCTCGCAATTTTTGTGATTTTCCGAAGAAATTTGGTACATCGACGTGTTTTGGCCTAAAGATGAACGTTATTGAAAGTGGTTCGAATTGGAACACTTTTTCCATCACTTAGCACATAAACCCTTACCTTGAAAAGTGTTTATATGAATAACTGTGCGATGGTTTAGACTATTTAAGTGTGGGTCGTGTCCCACTATTGTTGTTATTGTTTTATATTCGTACCGCGACTTAAAAGATCTATTGTACTCTCATTATGATGTTGTTTGCAAAGAGCTCGGCTAAATAGAAATTTTCTATGGACCTTTCCGCCGCCGTTTACTTATGGCTCTTTTACGATATCTATCCGTAAGGAGGTATGCTTCGATATTGGAAGACCTGCTTTATACTTCATACTTAACTCGCTTGTGTTCAAAGAGCTATTTCGAATACTTCAAAGGTGCAGTGTAGTGCAACGCAATGCAACAGCAAGAATGATAAAAAATGTGCCAAAATGAATAAATGAAAAAAAAAAAAGTCATGTCTTAGGAAATATTTATATCTATAATCACTTGTGTGCTATAAATGGAGTACAGAAATTATTTCACTTTTCTATCCTTATGCAGTGGATGTAAAAATAACTTAAAGTGAAAGTGTATCTAATGCACATAAGTGTATATACAAAATGTTGCATTTTTTCAAATAGTTTTTAAGAAGTTTTGGAACAAAACAGAAGCAGCGGACGACTTATACGCCTTATGCTTCCGTCGCCTAATAGTCAAGATATCCATCATTTACACGCGTTTACTTTTGGTACTCTACATAAACTTTGGTATAAAGGTACATTAAGTTTGTAGGGATGCATGCATGACTCAGTAGGAGTTAAGAAAGATGCACCTTTGAATGTACATACGCTTGTCCGTCTGTCTATCTATCCGTCCACTGTGGTATAAGGATATATTAAGCTTGTGCGGATGTATCTGAAAGCATCTTTTGTTATACCGATCGACTATCACTTTTTGATCCAAGCTTGCCTGTCCATTTGTCTTTCTGCCGATCTTATTTCCTTGTGTGCAACCTATAGGCCGCAACTTTTGATATATTTCGGTGAAAGTTGTTGCACTAACGTGACTTGATAGAACATGATTCGGATCGGCGTACTTTCTCGACCACTTCTCATATAACGCCTCATTTCGAAAGATCCTTAAATGAACATGCGTCAGATGGTGTAAAGCGTTTAATGGGTGGGCCATGTTGCACTATAGTGTTTTTAGTTGCTTTCTTGTTTATTCGATTTTCCCTAAAAAATCTCAATTAAAAATCTTTGATTTTTCATTCTAATACTCGCTCATTGCTGTCATGTTTATTATTTCTGTAAGCATTATTATTACGAAAATATTCATAATGTACTGTCAGTTTCCAGAAAAAAAAAATAAAATATTTTTAATTTAAAAGCATATTTCCCTGTAAAATATTTCCATTCGTTATTTGTATTCGTCAAGAATAATAGGTTGACGGCTGTATAAGTGTTGTTGTTTATTATTATTGGACATAAATTACGTTTTCAGATAGACATGAACAGCAAACGCACCCACGCACGTTTATTATGTACAATAAAAGTATGGACGCAGATCGATCCACTTACACAAACTCACATTTATTTCTTTCTCCACAACATTTCATTTCCTTCGCAGATGTTTTCAAAGAAAATCCGATTTTTTTTTCTCTTTTTTTAATATCGTTCTATGATGATCGATATCCAAACATATCATAAATTATTTCTCCCTGCTCTGTAGACTGCCTGCGGTTTAAATTAGTTTTCACAGTGAATGATTTAAAAGGTACATAAGGTATTCGAATAAATTTTTTGAAAATTTTTGAAATATTTTCAAATCGTTATCATTTTATTGTATTGAAGTTATTAGAATTGGTGCGAAGTGTGCGCTTTCTCGACAACGGATTCCTTCCAATTGTCATTCGGACTGCACCTATGAAATTAATTAGCTAATGAGTGAACTTGAGTTCATGAAACTAACTTTTGGGAAATTTAAGATTTAATTTCCAGCAAATGTGTGATGCGCTAATGTATACATATATATGTGTACATATATGTAATACATGTATATATATTCCATAATAGATATATTAAGTTTGTGCGGATGTATGCAACACAAAGAAGGACTTGAGATACACCCACCTACCATTACACCCATTGATTTAGACTCCCTTTGCGAATCGATCTGTGCTTGCTGTCTGTCCTTCCGCCGTGTCCTGTTGTATTCATTGGCTGGTTTAATTCTCAATAGCAATGGATGGGTTTAATTCTTAACACTCACTGTCTAAACAAGGTCATCCTTCCTCTATAGTGTCAAATCATTGAATATTCCTATAATTTTGCTATAAGGGAATTTTCTCAGATAAATGAATTTTATTAGTTGTCCATAGGAGATCTACGTTTTTATTATAGCCTGCACAACTTGTGGTAGACGAGTGTATTAAGTTTGTGTTTGTTTTTGAATCGAATTGAACTTGTCTGTCCATCTGTCCATATTGATTTCTTGTGTTCAACTTACAGGTCGCAATTTTTTAGACATTTTAATGAAATTTAGTACGTTGTTAGGTTTGGGCTCCACAACGAGCGCTTACGAATATAATTCCCACATAACGCCTTATTTTTAAAAGTCGATTTATGAATAACAGTGTTCATCGAATTAGTATAGGGTGTCTCACTGTAGTATTCTTATTAGTTTTTTTTTTGTTGTGGTTTGAAATAAATAAAATTTAATTAAATTTTCTCACATCTTTTTATATGTGTTTGAAAAGACATTTGATGATGAGGTGGAACTCTTTTATGTCCTTGTCTGTATATATCGTATTATTCTTATTCATGGCATTTTAGTTTTTTATTGCCTTCTCTAAAATTTTCTTAATAAATAAAAATTAGTTCAGCTTTGGGCATATATTTTAACACCTTCTGCTAGTTGATAAGTATGTGTTGCGAAAGCAAAGATGCATTCGACACATGGATACATCGGATATCGTAGATATACTAAAGATTGCTTCGTTTTATAGCTCGGTCACATCTTATAAGTAACTGGAAAAAAAAAAGTTTCTTCGCTTATGTTACATTTTGGTAATCATGCTACTTAATACTCGAAACATCACTTTTACGATAAAACTGAATATAAGGAATATCGAGAATTTGTCAATTTGATTCACCTCAACTTTCGAGTTGTGAAGAAAGCTTATAAAGCATCTAAGGTTTCAGAAATTTTCGCAGATATGCGTTCATAAAAAAATCTATACAGCTCTTTTCGCATTTGACGTCCTGACAACGAGCATAGGAAAAAGTCTGCACGGTTTGTCAACAAACATTCCTATAACAGACGAAAGTGTGAAGTAATCTCGATAAAGCCCGCAGTTTTTTCTTATTTTCATCAACAATTTATGATGCCGTAGAGATTTTTCCAAAAAAGGCGTAAACGAAGTACACGTTAGGACCATCGCTTAGAAAGGTAGATGGGACTTGTACCTGTAGTAAAACCAACTATTTATAGATGGACCGTCTATTTGTAAATCGTCCTACGTAAATATAAATGTACGTAAAACGTCGGTACTTCTCGTGTTAAGAAAAAGTGAAAGTCAAACTATATTGCTGAGTACGGGCGGACCTTTGGCTAATTCTTGAATTTAGTTTAGTTTAGTTTAACGAAGATAGGAACAAGAAAAAATACCATTATCGACCACGTGCCATCTACACTACTCTATAGTTATTCATATAACGACTTTTCAGAATAAGGAAATATGTAGGGAGCAGTAGAAAAAATATTTCGATCCGAGCAATTTTCAATTGTGTTCACACTTGAGTTAAAGCACATCAGAGTACAAGATTTCATCAAAATGTCTCAAAAATTGCGATCTGTGGATGGAATAGAAGAGAATAAGATGGACAGTGGGAGAGACGATCGGGGGGACAGGCAAGCTTAAATCGATTCAGAAGGTGATTCTGCATCGATCGGTACAATAAAAGGTGAGTATCTCACAAGAGCTTTTGGATGTTGCGCACATCCCTTGTATCACAGGTAGTGTAGGGTAAAAAAATCGTGAGAACAATTTGTGAAAACAAGCTTTGCTTTGACTTGAGAACAGTATAAAGAATATAAATTGTATCATTATTTACATGTACTTCCTTTTTGTCACGAATTTTCAACTTTTTTTAGGCCTAAAGATTTTAGGGGTCAGAAAATTTGAATCATGCGCGCAAATGTGAGTTCAACTCGTATATATCGCATGCCAAAATCTATTGGAAAATATTCACGATTAAAGGTAACCCCTGGTACGCCAACAAATGCATAGACCACCCAACATCTCCACGCAGTTATCCATATGACGTTATCCATTTCAAAGTAAGGTGTTACATGGAAAGTGGTCGAAAAAGTTGTACGATCCGGAATATTTTCAGCAGGTTTCGTCCTTGAGGCAGAACATGTCGATGTACTAAATTTCATGAAAATAACCCAAAAACTGCAACATGTAGTTTAAACACATGAAAAGAAGACAGACATACGGACAGACAAGCTTGGATCGACGCAAAAACAAACACAAACTCAATGTACTCTTGTACCACAGGTGGTGCAGGCTATAACAAAGATATAGATTCCCTGTGAAAAGCTAATAAAACTCACTTATCTGAGACAATTCCTTTATAGAAAGATTATACGCACATTTAATGATTATGTTTGATGGTGCAGAGGAAGGATGGCTTTTTTTTAGATAGTAAGCATAATTTTTTCATTGAATTAAACCCATTACAGTGTTTATTATTTTAAATTAGTTTGATGGGCATTTTACAACTGCGTTATGCAGAGGACGAGAAGATTAAATCAAAACTCACACACCTTTTTTTTGTTTATAAACTAAATGAAATAAAATAAATTTTGAAAAATTGATTTGAACTTGAACGAAATTTCATTTTCCTCTTATAGAAAAAATTGAAATTGAAATGAAAAAATGAATAATATGTATTTAACATGTTCATGTACGTGTGTGAGTATGTGTGTGTGTGTGTGTATGCAAATTGTTTAAAAGTGAAGGCGATAAGGTTGAATGAACATGAAAATGATAGAAAGGCAAGGCTTTAATAGTCATACAATTAATATATAAATAATTTTATATTCGTTTTAAATAATCTTTTAAAATAATATATATGTACATATATAAATATATATATATATATATGTAGGCATGTACAATTTTTTTCTTAAAGTGTTATTTGAATTCGATTTAATATATTTAAGTAATTGTCTTCTACCGAAGCAAAACTGAATAGTTTGCCTTCGTAACCTAGAGGTTAGTCTTTAATTATATCAATCTTTTGTTATTGGAAACTATGTATGTCATGCCACTGTCAATATAGTTTACAAATGCTTTTCTTTTGGAAACCAATTTTTTTTTCATTATCTTATCACAGAAATTTTGTACTTAATTTACATTCAAGCCTTGTTATTGAACTCTTGAACCGATGGCTCAACCCTTGCTGCACTACTTACTTAATCACACACACAACTTACTCCGCTTTAGATAACTTTCTTTAGATGCATTTATCGCGAATTGTTATATTATCAATTTTACTGCTCACTATTATTTCTCATTTGTGTTGTTTTCATTTTCTTCTTTTTCTTTATTACAAAGAAAGAGTTTGTTTAGCGCAGTCCTTATGTTCATACAAACATGTGGATATACGTTTGCTCATTTCCTTCTATTAAATAATTTATATGTATGTGTGTGTATTGTATCTTACTTTTAGTAAATATGTAACCTTTATATGTATGCATTTGTTACGTTTTGCTGAAAAGAGATTTTTTCATTGAAGGCGTCTTCGTTTCTTGTAACCAAAAGTAAGACAGCTAAAGAGTACAAGTGCCTGTGTTGCACATAATTTCCCATTTCCTCCGTGAAATTATGAATATACGGAAGCTGTTATTGTACTTCATTGCCATTGTTATTGCCATTGAGCGTTAATGAGCTCAAATAATGCCATCTTCTCCGCCTATGCCGTCACTCGCTCCAAAACCTCGTGTTGGATGCTTTTGTCCAGCATCTATAATCTTTGGTATGTCAATTCGTCCAAGGCAGATAAATGTTTCTCTTTGCCTTAGCTTTTTTTATTTATTTATTTACGTATTTTTTTTAATGTGACCAATCACTCAGGCGATGTCCCCTATTCCCGTAACACGGTTGGAAAGGAGAGAATGTGAAAAGAGAGAAAGAGATAGGCAGACGGTCATAGCGCAGTTGGTGTGTGCGCCCAATCGCTAAGTGTTATGCGACTGAGCACCCACTGTAGCTACGACCAACGCAAAACTGCACCGCACTGAGATTTGAGCCCGTGAATATTGAGTTGTCAGTCGTGGTTCTCATCTGTTTGCCTACTTTTGCGGATACTCTTTGACTTTCCCTCTTTGTGGTGTGGGCCCACTTCTATTGCATACTCTGATTTCTCGTAGGTTTTGAATATCGAAACGATTGTATAATGGAAATACAAGTCGTAGACATTTAATTTTTGTAATATGATCTGTGCAATAAACAATTCCGTGACCGTGGGAGTTCTTTCTTCTTTATTTTTGCTCTCTCTCGCTTGCTTTCTAGAGGAAAGACCCTATGTTTCATCGATTCAGTCTTTGATCTTGACACCTCAATCATAAAAAATATTTCGTGTTCCCTATCCTTAATGTTGTTAGAAGAGCACTATTTTTCCAATAAAGCCTATGTATGCATGGAATCTCGGCTATCAAGTCAATATTTGCCGGTTCAAATTTCATCGATTGTGCGTACACTCACAAGACATACCTCCTCATCCTCCTCCTTTCCCATTTAATTCTGACCACCATCGTGTTGCACGAATAGGGGATATCCTCTGAGTGATTGATCCACATTATGTAGGGTTGAAAGTAACTTTTACAGCTTATCAGTTGGACAGAGTGGAATTCTACTTTCTTCGCTGGCTGAAGAATCAACTGTCAAAACATGATTTATGTCCATACGTTCACACGACTTTAAAAAACCAATAGCTCATGTTATGCCGCTTAAGAAATAATCTCGTTTTTACTATACTTTAGTCGTCTGTCCACAAGGATGTTGCATATCTTTTAGGTCAGTGCTTTGTCCAGGAAATCAATCAGTGAGACGTAATCAGTGAAAGCTTCATCACATGAGATTGCTTGTTGATCTTCGAAAACTTGAGTTCAGTTTGCTTAGGGAGGAAGATACCCTGCGGCCAATTGATACGACCTATGATGGATCCTATTAATGTATGTAAATGCAATGTAAATTTAAATGGCTGTGTAGATCTATACAATTTGATGTTTTTATTAATGTGTATGTGTTTGAGTCACGACAAAGAAGAGAGGAAAGTTCCGTTCATTTTTTAACAAAACTCTTTTGTCTTCGAGTATTTGTGTGAAAAATTAATAAATTTTTAAAACAATATATTCATAATTCGTTGTTTTTGTTTTTTTCTTTTTTAATTTTAATTTTTTTTTAACTTTAACAGCATGGATTTGAGTTCGATGATCTTGCAAATCTCATTTATTGTTATGTACAGCGAAATGATGGCATACGGCTTCATTGGTCAAGAGGAGCGTAAATGTAAATATCTACGTGTTGATAAATTATTAAAAATACGGTGTTACGATATGAACTTAAAAGAAGTTCCACCATATCTAAAAACATCGGTGGAGGTAAGTAAACCTGTCTTAATTGAATTTAATAAGAGAAGGAATTTATTTTACTTATTGAGTTGAATTGAAACACTTTCGTGACATCTTAGTGTGGGAAACTTTAAATTAAAAAATTTCCTAAATTGATTAAGTGACAGTGGCTGAGAAGCCGACAGAGTTCGAGTCGAGTAATGTGTAATAACATTTTTATGTAGAGAGTAATTAGCAATAATGTCACCGATGTAATTTTCCAACAGTTTGCGAGATTTTGTTAAGTTTTTAAAGAGAAATATAGGATATAAGGTTTATGCCAGGGAGCGTTATTGCAGTTTATAGATTTTTTAAAATTGTCTTAAAAAGAAGGCACCTTATGGGAAATGGTCGAAAAAGCGGCCCGAGCTGAAACATTTTTAATCGTCTTTACCCACGCACCAAAACATGTCAGTATTATAAATATATAGCGCGTAGCTTGAATATAAGAAAACAAGTTGGACAGACGGACAGACGGACAGACAAGATATCGAGCGATATAATCAACGGTGGGCTTATCTCAAGTCCTTGTGGATGTTGTAAACATCTGCGTAAACTTGATACACTTTTGTATCACAAGTGGTGTAAGGTACAATGAAAATTAAATGTTAAACAAGAAGTTAAATTTTCTACGGATCTAATCTTGGGTATTTTCATATTGTATATCTGCATTTGAATATCGTATTCATAATTACTCAATAAGATGGTAGGATGATAGACAGAAATAAAATGACTATTGGCGAATTCATACGATGACATAAATTGTGATTCTGAATCGATCTAAGTTGGTTCGTTCGTCCGTCAGCCTGCTTGTTCAATTTACATATTCCTGTGTAATGGTCACTTCATTTCCTGATAATTCCAAAATTTACATAATAAACTATGGAAAAGAAGGTCTTAGATGACCAGCGTTGAATAAATTTCATCGCATAAGTTAAGAATAAAATCGAATGAGTAAAAGTTCACTTATAGGTTAAAGCTAAAGTTCAACCCTGATTTTTAAATGTTTTCTGTTCGTTCTTCTCAACACAGCGGATGACAAAAAGTCAATTTATAACAATGAAGTTAAAAGCCTGTGATCACACATATATGAGTAAACATATACACACTTAAAACATTATATGAAGTTTATTGTGTATTTGAGATGTTAAGGGAAAAGGGGGTCAGTTCAAAATGAACATTAATTGAATTTAATTATTAAATGAAGTGAAATAATTGAAAATTGTACAAAACATTTTATTTTATGTCATTTTCTGTCTTTTCTCTTTTCCTTTTTTTATTGTAGGTTCTCGATTTGTCATTTAATCGCATAAAAAAATTGAAACGCAGCTCATTTCAACCGTATAAAAACATAAAATTTCTTTTGCTTTATGAAAATATGATACAATCAGTAGAGCCGGGTTCATTTTCTTACCTCACTTCATTACAGGTAAATGAGAGAGTAAAAAAAAAAAAATAAATAAATAAATGTAATTAACGACATTCGTGCATTTTGCGATTTTGTCTTAATTGCTTGACAAATGGGTTTGATCATGCACCTTGTCATATCTATATCTTTTGCACAATTAGGAAATTGATCTATCGAATAATGCTCTAATGACAATACCATTAGAAATATTTCAATTGCCCGCTTTACGTAATTTGTACGTGGACAGCAATGATTTAATGTATTTACCCAGCGACTTAGAGGTAAGAATCGAAAATGAACACATTTGCGGGGCATCATATAATATATATGAGTTTTGTTCTCTAGGCTTGGAAAGACCTACTACAAGCACCCTTGGAATATCTAAATATAGCCGATTGCGGTCTACAAGATCTACCAGATTTGGGTATATTACCTAGTAAGTTGGTTTTTTCATTGAAACAGCATTTGAACAATGAAATTAGAAAATTAATTTATTATTATTATACGCTACAATGTGGTAAAGGGTGTATTACGTATGTGGGGACTTGTAATACTAAAAAGGACTTATGATAGATCCAGCTTTTGTTTATTATAGCCTTCGATTCAGAAAATGGTTCTGAACTGATTTAATTATAATCTTATCTGTCGATCTGTCCATATGTTGACTGTTTATGGATTTTGTGTACAATCTACTATTCACTATTTTTGAGATACTTTGATGAAAATTCGTACAATGATCCGTTTTGGACCAATGACGAATCTTATTATCCTTTGAGAAGTCGAGTTCTCGAGAAAAATCTCCGTGGTAAAGCATTTCGGAATTCTAAATTGTTGTGAATACTTTGCACCTCTCATAAAAACTGAGTCTTCATATCGTAAAACGATTTAAGTTTTTAAATATCATAGTGAAAATTGGTCCGTAATAGTAATTTGACAGAAATATATAGTCTAGAAGTTAACTTTATCAAATTTGGTCGGTCTATTTTGGTGACCCCAATCTGCATAAAGATTCTAATTAAAAACAAGCCGTTGCATCGTGCGAAAATAAATGAATCACTTTATAAGATGAACTAGTGTAGGGTATTTAATGGTCGGTGTTATCCGACTGCAACGTTCTTACAGGTCATTTTTATAATTTATTTAAAGGAAACATACGAATTCTAGGAGAAACGTAGGTTGACCACTAGCAACTAAGGCTATCAGTTCTTTTTTTTTTTAAAGTACGGACTATGGGATCACTTTAGCCATTTTAATAAAGTTAAATATTATATTGCTATTGTGTAGCCGCGGTACTTTAAAGACGTCCGCAAGGTTAAAAGCTCCAAATAGTTGGAAATAGTAATTTCTCATAGAGGTTTGAAATTATCGTAAGGAGGAGGGAGAGTGCATGTCTGTAAAACCTGTTTTCTTTTTCATTTTTTTTTTAATGAGTTTTGTTGATCAATTGCAGCTTTGTAAGAATCGTGTCTTTCTTTCTGATGTCAGATAATTGTTTCCGTATCGTCTTTCTCACACCGATCACATAATATTACGGTATATCGTTTCGATTACATCATAAATGCATCGGACGCTCCAGCAATATATCCTGCAATGTATCCTAAAAAAGCCTAAAAAATCAAGTCAGTTTTGTCTGTCATCGCCGTGCGTCTGATAGATGATTTTAAGTGTACACCCCGAACGGATAGTGACCTAAAAATGGTGCGTTTAAATGCGACCTCAGCAACCTTCGTCCTTGCGACAAAACACACCATTGCTCCTTGGTCCGTCAAAATATCTTGGAAACTGTAGCCTATAAACACAAAAATATATAGATAAGCTTTGTTAAGCTCTTGTGTTCTACTGCGTGTTACATACATCCAAAAATCTAGATATATTCGGTACCCCAAGTGATGTACAGTGTACGTTAATCCAAGAATTTCATTACTTTTTTCGTAGTGAAAGTTGAATCAATAACGCCAGTTGCGAAAAAATGTACTCAATATCCTATGGTATTAGTGTAGTCTGCTTAGAGTGAGGATTGTGGCTTCGATTTATAATTTTTATTTTTTATTTTATCATTTAAGAGCTTTGGCATATTAATGCCTCCCTGAATCCTTTAATGGATCTCAGCATAGAACGCTTTGCTTTAATGTGCAATCTAAAAAGTGTTGACTTAACCCGTAGCGAATTAACGCCGTGTCAATGCCAACAGGTTAATAACCACCTAAGAGTAGTTGAAGTTAAAACGAAATTTGTGCCTGTATGTCTCGGTAAGTATAGCCGGGAGAAAGTTTTATCCTTCCCTTTATTCCTTTGCCATTCTAATACGTTTGTAAACTTTGTTCAATTGTAGAAACTCTGGACGGGTCCAAATGCCCACTGCCATATAATTATACTATTAACTCTATGGATTTTCTAGCTTGTAAAAATTCCGTTAAATTGGCGGAAAAAAGGAGTATGTGGTTATTTGTAACCGGTTGTGCTGGCGGCATTTTATCAGTTCTCTTAAGTAAGTAATCAAATTTTTCAAAAGACTGGAGAATTTACTTAAATTTTTTGTATTTATTTTATAGTCATGTGGTTATGTATACATAGGCGTCGAAAAAAAAGTGTCAAAAAATTGCGTGCCTCTGCCTTGCAACGTAGAAGTTTAGTTATATCGCCAAAGAATGCCATAAATAAAAGGGATCATCAATTAAATTATAATAATCACAACAATGACTTGTTAAGCTGTGATACTGCCTAAAAAGAACGAAAAATAACAAAATATCAAAGTGTGACGACAATAATCTTATTAGAGAAAAACTAGAGAATCATATTCGAATTATTAACATCTAAGCTAATCTTTATATATTTATAATATATTTTAGGGAAAATTTTAGTATTACTAGGTAACGAAAGAAGCGAGTCAAACAAAACAAGGTGCCTTAATATTACCATAGTTTTATAAAATAAGTAAAAAATATTAAAAATTGTTTTTAAAAAAACGACTTAATAAATCTTTTCTATTTAACAAATACTTGAAGATATCTTTCTCATTACTTTCTTTGTATAACTGTAAGAAAAAATTGTTGAAGGACTTAAGCTAAAGCTTTCGATATTTACAAGATACTAATAGGTGTAAACACCTCACTCTCACAAAGCTTAATGATCGTTATATGTATCATTATTATCGTTATTATGGACAGTCTCTTGCAATTTATCGGGCAGCTTATTGTTGCCCTCGTGGTAGAAAATTATGGGTTTGAAGGCAAAACAGCCATCGGCTAGTCTTCGCACAACTTCAATTTCTTTGAACCATTGACCCGTTAAATATGACTGCACCGATCTGAATAAATGGTAATGGAAAAGTTGCCAGTTCTGAAGAATACACGGTAGACGATAAAACTTCCCAGCCCAAGTAGGAAACCATTTTCTGGCTCCTGCTTTGGTCATTAATAGATGTTCAAATAAATCGTTTAATGGATATATAGAGAAATAGTGCGATGTGTTTGAAAAGCTCAAAGATCTCGAGTTGATCGATAATAAAGTAATACATAATTAATCAGTTAATATATAGTGGTAGACGTTAACTTGTGATCTTTTCTTATCGGCCAAGCTCGATGGTATACAATGTTTAACCCTTTGCAACCGAACCATTTTCTAGTATAAGTATCCAGCTATCCGACAGTAGTTTTAATAAAGAATTGTAACACATCAAACACAAGAATTTTAAACAAAAGTAGTTTTTATTTACATGCTACAAACATAATATGGGGGACCTTTGGAGTTATCATCACTTCTAAATTATACTCTTTCAAGTATTTCTGTAGATTCAGTGACTCATTATCAAAAAGAGTAATGGCGCCTCTCGGGCGCCGTTCGGGTGCAAAGGGTTAATTTGTTGAGAGGTTAATGACATACCTGTTCAGAGTAAGCAATATGCTTATTCACCTGAAAATGTGTCGGTCAAATATTGTGTGACAATTAACGATCGTTTCCAGATTCTAAATTAATGAAAAATTTATATTCACCTTGGAGATGATCTCAAATATGCTCAGCATTTGACATGGAAAGGCGAAGAATCCTCTACTATAGTTAGTATTGCTATAGTTTGAGAGACAATACTTTCTTGTTTATGGCGGTTTGACCTGTAAGTAGAAATTATGAAAAGGTATTAAAACATTAAAGGCTTTTAAGAAAGAAAAGATTTTAATTTAGTTGAAATAGTTACACCCTCCGTCTGTCAATGCGAGAGAAAGTAAGAATCTGATGTATGGTTTTATATTTCACTAGCGTCGGATAGGGTCCGACAAGTACTTAGGTCTTTTCATACATCCACCCCACCGACGATTACAATGCTATTTTCTCCGATGGCGGTGCAGGAATAATTGCGTATGATACTGATTGACACTGTAATATCTTAAAAAGAGAGATTTTTCGTCTTTGGGATAGAAAAGGAAGGATAATAGAATAATCATAGCGGACTAGTTTTTCGATCACTTTTACATTACACTTCGGCTTATTTTGAAAAGTTGTTGTATGAATAGCTTCGTTAAGCGAAGAAGTCGACGGTATCTAATGGTGGGAATGTGTTCCAATAAAAAATTTTTATTTGTTTACTAATAAAATATGTTCGAATTACCTCATCGAAAGAAATCTTACTCCAGTCTACTGTAGGCAAACTTGTTTTTAAGTAGAAAATTCGGATGAAAACAATGAAAATAGAGAGAGAAGAACTTTTCCGCGGGTCCTAGTGTGAGTTACCAACCTTGAAAATTTTAGAATGTGAATGTTTTTTTTTCCATTAATCTGCGGCTCCCGGAAATTGTGAAAACTGTGAAAGGCCCGCTGAGGCAAATTTTTGAACTCGCTCTCATATAAACGTGCCCATGGAAACTGAAGCTTTATATGGTAAAAAGATCGATTTTTCAATATTTCATGGTGAAAATTAGCTCATAATAGTACATTGACAAAGAAATATATCTTAACGAATTTGGGCCACGTAGGTCTATTTTTTGGATATCACCGCATATAAGGATTTTCATGACACGTAAATCCTTATATGCCAAAAAGGCTATTATTTTTTGTAATGAATATTATTTTATGATGACAATTACATAAAAATATTAACCTAACCTAATGAACCTAATTTGAACCATATCGGTCTATTTTTTGGCCCCACTCCGTGTAAGAAATTAATTCATAGTAGCGTTTCAGCAAAGAAATAAGCGGTAGTGAATTTGGATCACATAGGTCAACTTTTTTTTGGACTCTAACATATAAGGCGGAAACCCCAAGTTTTATGTGGAAAGAAAATTAAACCTTCCTCCGGACTTTTATGAAAATTATGCGTGCCGTTGGTATATTACTACCAAAACAAGTGAATAACTGTACTAAGCGAACTGGCGCAAGGTATGTAATAGTCGGCTTTGCTCGACTGTAATGTTTTCACTTGTTTTATAATCAATTATGATAGTTGGAGCTACATGAGCACTTCTAATGTTAGAAACAAATATTGAGTCAATATTTCTACTTCATCAAGTAGCACTGCTGGTTACTGCTATGCAGAGTAAAATAAATTTGTTTTCAAACAGAGTGTAGTGAGCCCATCGTAAAACTTGTTTTTATAACTATTTTAACGCTTTTTAACGCAATATAATCTCAATTTTACGCCCTTTTAAAACGATATTAACTATAAAATATTTAAAATTTCTTTTCTATCAGTTTTTCGCGAGTTGTTTAGGAAAAAGTGCGGCATTTATTAACAACTGATCGAGTCGGATATGCTTAATATATATATTGGAGTTTTTTTATTCATTTCGATGACGATGTTTACGTTAAGTGAAAATGTTTCAGATGAAACGAAATGTAAATTTCAAGAATATTTTTATACAACTTTTGACAAGAAGTTATTGAATTTCTTTACCTTTTAGGGCTGTGTGGTATGAACGAAAAGTATACTGAATGTTGGGCGGATTGCGTGCCCTCGTGTGCTGATCCAAAACCTAATTGTCAAAGACTGTGTATCCGAGGCTGTACGTGTCTTCCAGGGTTTTACAAAAATTCAATTTCAAGGTGTGTCCCGGCTAGTAAATGTGATTAAGAAATACGTTTTTTTATTGGGATGGTTTTTAATGTAAGACAAACTGTAAAGCTATATTCTTGGATATATAATCTTTTCAAATAGTTCTTGATTAAACTTTTTCTTTTTTTTTATAAGCACTTGTGTAAAAGCTTTGTACGATTCTAAATAAAAATCGTAGATAATAATGAAAATTTATTGAAAATTTTGAATCTCTTCCAATATCATTGAAGATATGCTACTATTCAGATTTGTGGTCCAAATAAATAAGGCTACACGCTGTAGGTGTCCCGTAGTCATGGTCAGCAAGATGTGAAGAAAGAGAAATATATAGGGCGTAATAGTAGCCTAGTAGGAGCGTGCCAAATCGGTAAGTAAGTGTTATGCCTTTGCTGACCGAGCATTGACTATAGCCACTATTAGTAATTAAGGTACCGTTTACCGTAATGAGATTTTAACTCGCGAACACGGACTTGTTAGCTGCAACTTTTATATACTTAGGTACGCGACAGTCGGTAGAGAAAGTTGAATCGAGAGGTGGTTGTGAGTAAAACTCATCCAGAAACTTATGCAAACACCCGTGGATAAATTAACTTTCTATCAGACGTTTCCCGTTGAAATCACTAATATTGTAACAAAATCAATACTAAATACCCTGTTTTTTTTTTTTGTTGTCTTATCTTAACTTAGCTTGTCCTACTTTTTTTCGTTTAAATATGACCAATTGCCTCGGGAATGTTGCCTATAAGTGTAAAATCGCGGTGGTCAAGGCGAAGTAGGGGGAGAGAAATAGGAAGTGGTTATGGCCAAGCCAACCGTAATTGAAGTAGGGTCTTCCGCACGGAGAATCGCATTCTAGTAGGTCGACGTAATAGTTGCGCTTCTTACCCAGTTGCTTATGCGGCAGCCTTATAAAAAGGCCATTGAATTTCATATGGGGATCATGTGAAGTAGTTTATAATGATATTATGAGCTGAAAATCAATAGCGATAAAATTTGAACGAAACCACTCAGTTTGCCAACAGTTCTTAGCAAGATATTCTCCGGACATGCAAGCACTTGATTTTTGCAAAATGTCGCTCACACCCAGAAAATAACATTTGCTAATACGCGCCGCAAACATATCCAGCACAGGGAGTGATAACATATCGTATGAGGAGCGTTACCTTTTTTTATAGGTAACTTGTACTCATTTCTTGCCATCTTTTACTTACTTCTTATAAAACGTTATAGAAGACCACTCATATCCTATACCAGCCATGATTGGGTGGTAGAATGAAATAAAAATTCTTGTCATGTAATTGTAATAATAAAGTTTATTGCTTGGAATTCTTTGCAAAAAAATCTTTTTTTTTTTGTTTGTTTTGTTTATTTAGTTTTTATATCATTACTCTGTTATTAAGGAATCGCAGACAAATTTTTATAATTAATTTAAATAAATTTGTGAATTAATTTACAAATATATAATTTTTCGTTTTAAACGTTTTCGTAAATATTCATTGACATATTACGTAATATCAATTTTAGGTACATTTGTGTACACTACGGAATTTCATTCGCATAACTAACTAAGCAATAACTTATCAAATATTATAGATATTTAAAAATGAATAGAGCTTAATATCTGTTTATTAAAAAATCAGTGAACATTAACACGGGAAGTACGCATTGGGAAGGTAAATTTGAACCTTTTAGATAATTTATTATATTATTACAAGAAAAAAAAAAAAAATTTAAGTCAGTATATAACATTTACTTTTACATTAGAAAAAAACAAAAAAAAAAACGAAGAATTAATTTGAAGGAATTCTTGAAAAATATCACAAAATGTTAAGATAAGTTCTGCTTTTATTTTTATACGCTATTTATACAAATCCAGATAAAGCTTAAAAATTGATCATTTAATACATGTGCATAGTGCTGTGCTCGAAAAGTAATAAGAGTTTCTTTCTCCTTTTCTTTTTAAAGCGTGCGGGTTTACTCAAACAGTTAAATTCTTGATACTTATCACCGCAGGATGAGTGGTGTACTCATTTTGTCAAAACGTTTGCAACAACCAGAGAGAAACCTCAGAGACTGCATGGCGTAGTATAAGTTCTTGATCAGCATCAATTTGTAAACCAATTTAAGCATGCCCGTTTGTCCATTCGTCCACCTCTCCATTCACATATTGTGTATTTGTCCGTATGTTAGTCCGTCCTTGCTTGCCTGTCAGTCTGTCCGTCTATTCCACTGTCGGCCCGTGTAATGCCTGTTATAAACATTTTCTTCTCTCCTCTCTCCTTTCCCGCAGAAATGCAGCAAACGTCTTAAAATCTATTATATGGCCAGTTCTTGCACGCTGGTTGTTATTGAAATTGTGTTGAATCGGTCAAACGACACACCCGTTGTACCACATGACCTGAGACCATTTCTGTTTTCAAACTTGAAAATAGGTTTGGTCCTCTGCTCGTTACTTTCAAACAACGAACAAAATTTCCATTTATATATATATATTCTTTGGGTGACTCTGCAGTACCTGTACAGTAATGGAGACTATCAGCCACGCACACGCACTCTTATAAAGTGCGGCAATTTATTTTCTTCTTTACAATGCTCTGCCCATACTTCTGACGAATAGTTGCATGCAAACGACTCCAACTCATAGAGTACTGGGTGTAAATAGTTTGGCCTGATGGAAGAAATTTGTAATACGTCATATGGTGATAATCGAAGAAAACTTAGTCTTATTGTTTTTCGAATACATTTAAGATAACGTTGTTCTACCCTCCAGAGCAACAATTAATTAAAACAATTAATTAGTTATTAAATTTTTAAAGTAAGTTTTGCAGTTTTGTTTTTTGTTGCGTTTATGATTTCTGAGGACTAAAGAATAGTGTATTTACAGTCATGTGTTGTTAGAAGTGCTTTTGTTTTTGTTTTCAAATAATTACGTAATCATTTCTTCATTTAAATGAAATTTTCTACGTGCCGTCATCCTTAGTGTGTTGCTACTGGTTTTGATTAATTGCGAGACATTGCGCATAGACTTCGAGGATATATTAGCGGCAGCCTTAGTTAGAGAGCCCGTTAATTTATTCGATTCGTCGCCATGAAAAGTTGATGTGGATGCAAACTCATCGTAAGCCGTGGACTATGAAGCTTTATATTTCTTTTTTGGATTATTGCGCGTTGATTCAGTTACTGCAGTAGGTGGTAGTTCACGGAATTGATTCTTTAAATTCAAGAAATTAGAATTGCAATCAGTAATAAATAAATTATATAGTTAAGTAAAAACTTTTCGCCTTAACCCTTCCCCGAACCCTAACAATTAGCAAAGAATAGCTCATGAGAGCTGTAGAATTGCAGTCGAATTTTGGCTTTGGTACTATTTCCTTCTATCAAACGAAGACAAATTTTTCAATATTTTTACTTTCGTATACTAACACTATGTTGTGACGCTCTAACGCCCACTTGATATAGTGCTTTGAGGTGGCAAACTGGATCGATCGATATAAATCGATATAAATGCTTATGCGCTTTCTAATATATCTGGGCTTTGGAAGTGTCTCGTACGTAAGCATTTTACTGAAGCGAGAAATCGTAGCACTGAGAACGTAGGAGTTGAAATGTCCCCAAGTTATAAGTTGGGCCGTATCGACATAACACTCTTTACATATTAGAAAATTTATGAAAAAAATAGATCATAAGTAAATTGTAGAGGAAGTAACTACACGTTTAAGTCTAATTTGCGATAAAAATTTGCCTGGTACAACATGTGTCAAGCGACATTATCTCGCATAGAGAATTAGAAAAGCTCTTGTGGCCGTGTCTACTCAAAATGGCAAACACATTGAACAGTCAAATGGTGGATGAGTCTCGCTCTTCCCGGAAGAGAAGGATTGACAAGAATGTCAAAAACTTGGAGACATTTAATAGTGTAGTACACATGAAAGAAAGAAGAAAAACTTGAAGACATTTAATAGTGTACTACATAGCGTACTTCGTAAGGCACCGCGTAGCTAAGCTTTTGTAGACAACAGCCCACACGTATCAAATATGTGTGTGAATGGGAAGCGTAAAAGCGTCGATTAGGAAAAAAGGATAGCTAAGGCTAGGTAAAACGGTCACTTTATTTATAATATAGCATCACATAATTGGCCGATCTCAAGCGTTATTGCATTGTTGTTGTACAAGGTCCCCACTTTACGTCACATAATTCTCCCCTACTTTCGTCATAAAATATTAAAAATTAGGACTTGTTGCTATATAAAGGCCGACTTTCCATCACAGTAATTGCATGCGATTGGTCCTAAAAATAGCTCTGTATAGTCCAAACATACTACAATAAATTACTGAAGTGAAGATAGCCCACCAAGGTAATCATATTTTTTCACGGTTCACATGCTACTATTGCAAACATTCATGTATTCTTAAACATGGATGTTGAATAAAGACAAAAACACTATAGGTATAAAATCGAACAAAAACAAATACATTGTGTAAGTATATTAGTCGAACATTTCATTAGCAACATTCATTAGCAACATTATTGCAACATTTTGCATTTAGTGCCTGTGTATACGGAGAGGGCAGGTTTTTGACGAATTTGGTAATGATGGACCCGGACCAGGGTAATCCAATTAGGTTTTTCTGATAGATTTTAGGGTTCTTTAAGACATGTCAAAAATCTGTAGTCGGGTAACGTCTCTGAAAATGCTCACAACACGATCTGGACATTGCATTCTTTCAGCATGGGTAACGTAATTTTGCGTGAGGTTTAGTAGCAATAACTTAACTTTTTTGGTTCTGTGTTCGCAGTTAGAGGGTTGCATGTGCATGTTTGCTAATATTATTTAATTTTAATACTTATTTTATATGTTTGTCGTCTATTTCGCAACAAATCGTAACTTAGCAAAGATATTTTAGCAAAGACACTGACCTTAAAAAATGTCGCCTGTCTTCACCTCAGTGTAAAAATGGTCTGGTCAAATTATTTTCATTAACATTCGTCTAACTGATTAGGAAACTACATCAGAAAATATAAGACAGACAGATATATACACCCATAACCGATTAGATGTACATCAAGTTATTATGGATGTTGCGGGCATCTGCACAAATTTGGCATGTCCTTGTCGAAAGTGACGTAGCGTGTAATGACAGAGGAGCACAGAAGACAATACGAGATGTCTATTGAACATACGGTTGCTGATCTGTTGGCAATTTAAGTCATTTAAGAGAATTATAAAATAGCCAATCAAAGGGTTATAATGAAGGACATGAAGAGATTATGTTGGTGAATGTCTTCTCCTACTTAATCGCAGGATATATTAATTATTAATTACCGATAGTATCAATCTCGAGGTTTTATGTTAAATAATAAAAAAAATGACTATCGGTAAGGCCTAGCCTAAGCTGCCTTGTTCTATTGCTGGGACAGACTAAGCAATGAGAATAACATGACATAGGAGACCTCGAACAACCGAGATTATCTTCTCTTCCTTAAAATTAAAAAAAAATAAAAAAATTCCACTAAAGTAAGACAAATTAAATGCTAAATTTCTACTTATATATGTAGCTTACCAGTTCCTCGTCATTTGGTACTCGAGATAAGAAATCCAATAATTCATTATTCGGTATCGTATTGGGTCTCAGTATCCGTCGAGAGAATTTCATAATTCCCCAGAAGAGCAGCAGAAAGCGTATGGGAATAAAGTGCAATACTATTATAGCGACTATTAGTAGAACAACAGCTAACCAGGTCAATTCGGGGACGGAAAAATTAAAAGTACTAAATAAGAAAAGGAAAAATGCTTGAAATCGAAATATTTGAAAAACTTTGATTTAAGAAATCAATTACTTTTTGGTACTTTCACCCAAAGAAGCCAAAGAGCCGATGGTGTTTTGTACTGTTTGAGAGACTTCTTGTATGGCTTGCAAGCGTTCCTTAATAGATTTTTTTTCTTCTTTTTCTTTATCGTCATCGTCATCATCGTCGTAATCGTAATCATAGCCACCGCTGGCTGGATCGGATGTTGTACCGGTTATAAGGCGTATTAACCATTTTCTAGTCGAATTTATTATAACAAAAACATTATTAAGAACATTTTTCAAAAATTTTCATGCAGCTACGATCACTTACTTGATTATAATAAGTAATAATACCAAAGGTATGGTTTCCAAATTACCATAAATACAAGCTAGAATCCATAAAGTAAAAGCTATAAATGATCTTAAAGGACTTTCCCATTCGAAGCAACTTCTGCATGTTTTGAAGAAAATTATTGTTAATTACTTTTACTTTAACACTTTGGTGAAAAATGAAACTTACTGTACATATTTGGCGGCATCTAATATATCCATGATGATCACTTTCAGTCTATTAACGTTACGTAAAAATAATTGTCTTTTGAATTTCGCCTCCTGTTGGATGAGTTTTTCCTCTTTGGGTTGCAGGACACGGCAAATGGCTCGCATTTCGTTCCATACTACAGTCATTTCCAATAAAATCTTTTAAAAGAAATCCTAAAGCTTTACAAGGGTTTCGTTTTCTTTTTCTATTTATCTTTAGAAATCACCTGCGGCGACATGCCTTTGGCTCGTACGCACAAATTCTTATCCTTCAGCGTATACCAGCGTTTGACACCATTTTTTATACGCAATAAGGGTATCACTAATTTACCCAAAAACTCTACCCGATGATCACGATCTTCATCGTAAACCGTAATCTCCAATACTTGGGTGATATCCTTAACATTACTGCGCGAGAAAATGCAAATAAGTTTCCCGCTATCACGAGTTCTGATAACACTTACAATGTAAAAATTTTATTCCACGTTGGGGTTAACGTTTTATATTCCGTTTGTGTCTGCAGCCTTGCGTTACCCAATTCCAATACGCAAAAAGGATCTGATTTACCGCCAATATCTGCTGCCGCCAAACCTGTTGCACCAAATACTTTTACCGTTAAATGCCCAATGTCTCTTAGATTTTGTAAGCAACGATGCCAACGATAACGATCTCGCAATAATTTCAATTCTCTGGGATCTTCTTTGAATGCTTTCAAATCGCTGATAGTCTCTAGAGCAGTCGTACCGCTAATGGTAAGCATAAGGAACACTTCGCCGGGACAGTCTTCAAAAGATTTCCAAATGCCATGAGTAGTCTCACGTTGGAAACCACTTAAATCTATTGAAGCCTTGCCATATAAACTATTACGATTCCATAGCGACAGCTCAAGCGTTTGATCCTCATCGAACAAATGCAAATCGAATTGTTCCAACCAGCGTTCCGTCCAAGAAGATTTACTTTTATACTTTTCATTACCCAACCTGTCAATAAACAGAACTTACAGTTGACACTGTTCCACCAATTCTCTACTTACTCGAATTATCAAAAACTTACCTAAACTTTATATGGGCATCGGTGAGTTTACCGCCATCATCACCTAAAGGCAAATCTTTTGATCTAACTAATAGTATCGTAACTACCGAACTCCAAATTTGCGATTTTAAACGCTTTGATGATTCAGCCAATTTGTTATTACGTTGAAAATGCTATATAAAAAAAAGAAAAAAAAAACCGCAAAAAATTCCATAAACAATTTTAGGACAAAGTACGCAAATGACACAATAACTGTCTCAAGGTTATTGGAATCAAATGACCTCATAGATTTCCACGAAATCATTTAGGGTTAAACGTTTCATCTTCGGGGACCGTAATCCCATAAATTTATTGAGACTTAAAGTGTATTTCATATCAACAATCGGATAACTTGAGAACTATGATGACGATGTTATATTGCAATTACTTCCGGCACAAAAATATTGAGCTTTAAAAAAACAAATACTCCGCAGTCACACTTTTCGCGAAGCCGCTAAATGTATACTAAAAGCTTTTTATGACCATCAGAGTCATCAAACTGAAGTACTAATCGACTAATGTAAATTAAATTGTCTGTGCTACAGTAAATAGCTAATAATAAATAAACTAAACTGTTAGTTAGTTAGTTAGCTAAGAAAAAAAAAAAAAATAGAAATTAAAAGTTTTCCACCAGTCGAGTTAGAAAAATGACTTTGTTTAAGCAAACAGTCTTTCGCAGTTACATTGGACGCTATGATGAGTGAGTAGTTTAATGAGTTTATAGAGAGAAAGACAACGAGAGAAAAAGAGTAATTGTGTCTTTTGTTGTTTCTTTAAAGCTTTCAAACCTATTCCGATATAAAAGTTTGAGGCCTATTTATACATTAGATCGCTTATTATGTTTATATTCACCACTACTAGGTGCAGTAAAGTAAACGCATAGTGTTTGCAAGTTTACAAGTTAATAATTTCTGTCATATCTTGAGCTCATTATCTCATCGATTAACGAATTACTCTCACTCTCTTTCGTCGATTAACTAGCAAAAACGGTGAGAGTGAGATGATTTTATTTCTCCTAAATGAAAGGTCGTTGCAATATTGAGTCGAAATCGCACGTAAATATTTTATTAGTCTAATTACGATCAAATCTCATTTTGCATTTTCATAAGTAGTAGTGGTGAAAATGCTTTCTACCAGAATGTGCGAATGTCGTCTCTTCTTCGTACATAATGTCTCAGTTGTTTTATAGGCTGTGGGCCTTGTTTTCTCAACATTCTTTTCTTACAATTAGTCAAATAAAAAAAAAAGGTAACAAATAAATTTCACGATATGGCTTTAAGAGGAAGAAAACAGCAGAATACGTTTCTTGTTTTCACTTAGAAATCGAAGACTTTCTCGTTGTCATAGACTTTTAAATGGAACATTAAAATCTAACAGATACATTTTCAAGCCAAATATCGCCGATGCAGAAAACACCAAAAGCGTGTTGAACAGGAATCGTCACGTCTACCATATTTCATCATTGGCTTACACTCCACCACATTTACGGTGCAAGGGTATATTAAATTTGTGCGGATGTGCGGAAAGCCCAGAAGGACTTCAAATAACCTTTGATCGATTCAGAAACACTTTCTGTTTCACTATTTTGAGCTGGTCTGTCCGTCCTTCTTTCGTATGTTCAATCTACACTTCGCATATCTTGGAATTAAGCACACTCACTCGTTTTATTTTAAGGATGAACACTATTGAAAATGGTTTGGATTAGGCAACTTTTTCGACCACTTTCCATATAGCTCCTCATTTTGAAACCTACAAGCCGGTGAAGGGTACATAATGATGAGCCGTGGCCCATCAAAGTGCTTCCACTTTCTTGTCATTTATACTGAATTAAAAGTGGACCACTCGTTCTATCGTAGAACTTTAGATGGAATGCTGAAGGCGTTTTGGAAAAGAGTTATCATTTTTACCATATTTCATGATTGACTTATAGGCAATAATAACATAGATTGTTTATTTTTTTTTTGCTGGAGTTGCTGGTGTTTTGTGTTGTCATAACATTTTGTCAGGTTTCACTTAAAGGATGATAGTATCTAAATATGATATGGATTTCTACACATTCGTTCTATATTTCTATGTGATCGCAGAGACTTATTAAGTCGCATATTATAAATATTTCTACTCGTTTCAATTGGACTCATTGCCAGATTAATTGACCTTGTCCGTCCATACCTCCATTCGTTTGTTGTTGTTATTAGAGCTAAAACGGGGATATTTTGAACCATCATTCTCAATATCCACGATCTAAGCATTAAAAATGTTGTTGTCCGTTCGCGAACATCTCTACACTTTATAAAAAAACTGAGAAATGAAATGATAAATAATAACGAAACACAAGGACAAACACTATAACGGACCACAGCTCACCATTAAATACCGCACACCATACATACAGTTACATAAAACGAGTTTTTTAAAAAAGGTGAGTGCTCAAAGCAATGGTTCGATCTAAACCATTTTCAATAGCGTTCCGCGTTGGGCCAAAACACGTCAGTGTATCATATTTCATCAAAACATCCCAAAATTGAAGCTTGAAGAAAATAAAGCAGGTGGGCAGAAGGACAGACAAGCTTATATTTGGTGTCACTCTCTGAATCGAACGGTAACAAACGGTGGATCTACTTGAAGTCTCCGTGTACTGCATATATCCGCACAAGTCTTATATACATACCCTGGTGTTAGCATGGGCGTAGGGTATAAATAAATAGCGAATATATTAAGTTAAATTTCAGCGTAAATATTTATATCTTCTCTCATTTGTTGTGCACAGAGATGAAGATTTTATTCCGTCAGCCAATTGGGAATCCTCTTCTATTCCACATAAATATTTTCGTAGCGAAAAAAGTTTTGGAAGCAGAACCAATTTGTAATATTTTATTGCACAAATCTGTCGGAAATAGTGACATACAAATTTACTTCGCTAAGTTTATATCACATTGATCCGCCTTTAGATGCGAACTTTTCACGAACTCATTTCTATATAGTCTGTGGCTAAGTTTTATCAAAACACTATTTGGCTACAAAGTCTTAGGTCATAATCAGTTAAAAAATTATTATGACAAAAAGTGCCTACAACCAAATTTATGAAGAAGTCCATATAGGAAACTTTGAGGTTTCTTTCCGATTTCTATTAAATTCAATATTCATTTGATTTACAGAAAAAGCTTTCTTCGAAATTAGTATTAACTTTGAAAGTTTCCAGATCACTAAATTATATAAGCAAACTATCGCCTTGCAATTAAAGTCAATATTGAACTATCAAGCATTTAAAACTTTTCACAACAAATTCACACAAATTTCAAGTAAAGGATTTGTGTTTTACAGTTTATGCGCAATATATTCAGTGCTTAAGGGAGCTATAGTTTTAAATCAACATTACAAATGTTTGCATATCCCCATGGAATATGCAAAGAAGAGTTTACATCGCAAACGTTCATTTCATTTTAAGCTTCGCAACGAGTTAAATGTCATAAGATATAATCAATTAAGTTACGAACTGCAATGAAGTGTCCACCAGGTTATATGTCACAGATTTTGAAATGTATTGGCGTCTCAATACTTGAGGCACTTAAAAAACACAATTGATATCCAGAGAAATTAACACCACATGAGGTGTTTCCATTTTACTTACCATTTCTTTATCCTCTTGACTGCGTGGCCATAACGTCAAGTTTATTAAAATTTCACCCATGTGTCGTTCAGGATGATTGGTATCCTGCAATTGGAGATTAATATCTTCTGCTTTGCCCAATTCCAATTGAGTTAAGTCAATTTGCGCCGAACCCATAAAATCATCTTGCAAACCCCAATCGTAATCGAAAACCTAAATAATGCAATAACAGAAAATATATATAAGACGACTAATCAAAGATATTGCAAACGATGGCAATTTATGATATTATTGGCGACAATTGACAAAAAAGACATTAACACAGATAAGACGCATAATAGTCTGCAGGTGTCAATTCCCTCAAGTGGTTAAATAGAAACAAAACACTTGAAAAGATAGGCTACGTGTAACATGCCGGAGATTACCTTAGCAGTAGTTGAGGAAAGCAACTAAGATTTTTAAGTAATTCCCATATAGACAGACAATAGCAGCTGGCAATACTAACGGCCTTCCACCCTCACTTCAACTGAAGGAAGAGAGTGTCAGTCTTCACTCATTCATTTAGAAGTGGTTAAATTAGTGTTGACACCACAAAGTGTCAAGTGTCTTTGAAAAGTGATTATAAGTTGAGTGTAAGGCTCTCTCTCTCTCTTTTTGATGTTTACAGAAAATTGGATGGCGTGAAATGTTAGCATAAAGAAGTCAGAATAGAAAAATCCGAAGCACGCGTTCTTGTGAAAACTCTGACGATCCTCAAGAGATTTTTGTATTTTTTAATTTGAACACAAGAGGCAAAGGCATGTGTTCTCTACTAAGTGCCAATTTTATCACCTCAGTTTTGTCAAGATATAAGACAATCGACAATTCATATTTCTACGTTTTGATAAGTTCATAATTTTTACTATTGCAAGATTTAACGGTCCTATTGTAATGCTTAGAACCACTTATTAGTTAACCGGCAGAGAATAGGTTGAATTGCAAGCATTTGAACAGGGATCAAGGATGTTTATTTTCCAGATGTTTTTTGATGCAAAAGTTATAGCTTTCCCCGTTCGAAATTGCACTGGACAGTTTTGTCTTTAAAACACAATATTTTATGGCATAGCAGCCGTAATTGTTGGCCACTCACTTTTCGATGCCTTTTGCACAAGCAGCCGATTGTCGTGTTTATCCGTCTCTTGCCGAAAATTTGGCAAAGTTTCTTGATCGTGCAAGGCATTATCGCATTCGAGCCTTCAAATCTTTTCACTTTTCACTTATTAGCCAACAACAACTTGGGCGTTCAATTTGTTAACTTTTCGTTGTGATGGAGGACTTTATTTCAAAGCCCCTGGACAAAAAAGTAAGTGAGGAAAATACACCTGCTTAGAGGAGCCACTGTTTGGTTTAATCTATTTTTCGCTGGAGGCGCTTGTATGAGCTATATATGTACATGATTACTCTAAGGTTTTCGTCCGACTTATAATCCTATTCTGAGAAACTTCGCAGAGCCACAAAGCAGTCTTTCCTTTGCGATCTTAGCACCCTAGGCTTAGCAGCCTTATTTTGCAACGAAATTGATACTGACGAGTTTTCTTTTCACTATTGACGCGAGATACCAAATGTAATACCAGGTTACAAGAACTATGACAATAAGACCCATTGTTCTCGCTTAAGAGGAGTGCCCGATCATAACGCCAGAATACAATTGTTGTCGGTCTTGTAACTTGTTAAGCAATTAAATCGAGGTCAAATTGTTAGACGCAAAGTAAGGAAAACAACAAAGCAAATCGGCGAAGCTCTGAGGTATTATGTTTTATATATCCTTTGAAGTAAATTAAAATGTTGAGCATTGAGAAACCCCGTTGAAACAGGGCCATGTAAAACT
Organism: Glossina morsitans morsitans; assembly: GCA_001077435.1. Lineage (NCBI taxonomy): Eukaryota > Metazoa > Arthropoda > Insecta > Diptera > Glossinidae > Glossina > Glossina morsitans. The sequence continues at coordinate 16,492 of CCAG010001059.1, read as the reverse complement.
TCAAGATTAAATTTCTGCAGATAGAAATACTGATATTAAACGGCGTTGGCAGACTTTGCTAACATTGCCACCAGAAAACTCAAAATCACACATTACTAAAGAAAGGAGATCTAATTTCTAAAAATAGTCGAATTCCTACTCAATAGCATTGACCGAGCGGTCTAGTTAAGTGTTTTGGTTCTGAGCAAGCAAATCAAAAAGTGTTTAATGAAATTTAAAAATTATTTCCAAATAAATTGAAGAAAATCCGTACCTAGCAAACGATAACACATTGCTACATAGCATACATAGAGATTTCATACAATTTAGGGCATTCGAGTATTTCAATATTTTGAAATGTTAATCAATTTTTGTTAGAAATTTTCAAGAGGTCGTTCTGAATGTTTGTCGAAATCAATTAAAAATAAATCTCACGATCCAACCGAAGCAAAAATAAAAGTCTTTAACTCTTTCGTTACCAGAGTCTCTTCGGGAAAACGTTCGGCATAGAGTTCAAGAGTTCATTCATGGTTATGCGACTTTAGTTGGAATAAATTTTACATATGTGTAGGTAGAGCAAAAAGTAAAATAAATGTTCTTCTAAATCGATTACATATAAGTGACGTCGGGTTGTGGTAAGAAACGGTAGCGAACAGGCTAACCCTAACCACCCTATAATCGACTGTCTTACAGTTACAAATATTAGAATCTTTGCGAACATGACAGTTGACAGTATATGGAAGGCTTCGCTCTCTCCTTTAGTGAATATCTTACACCCTATTTCCTAAACGTGGCAGTTAACAGCATAGAGCTCATGCTTCCCACTAAAAAAAAAAAGAAAATAAAAAAAAAAAAACTCACCTTAACAATAATTGGTTCGAAAGGATCTTCAATAGCGACAACGAACACTTCATCCCAAACAGGATTTAAATCACGATGTATCGTACGTGACTTATGAAGTAAACGTCCGCCTATTTTCATTTTAACATAGGGATCACTTAAGCCTAAAAAAGCATATCATAATGAATATGATAAAAATTATTCACCCCCAAGCTTATAAATGATTGAAATATTTACCATTTTTATCCATGGCCATCAAATCTGTGCCACTTTTGAGATGAACGCGCAACTGAAAGAAGACATATTGACGTAATTGTGCTTCCTTTTTGCGACGTATTTCTTCAGCCTGATGTAGTTTTGCGAAAATGATTTTTTTTTTTTTCAAAATTTCGATAATAAGCAGAAAAAATACAAAAATAAACAAAAGAAAATAAAACATATTTGTGTTTATTAGTTAAGCTCCAATCGTTTATATGTGAAATTGAGTGAAAATGCTCGTCGCATGCAAATGTTGTACAAATTTACGTATTTGAAGAGATTTATAAAAATTCTAAGTGCAAATGTATCAAAATTTCTAACGTAAGCGTAGTCACGACATTGGTGGATTTTGTGCATTTTTATACCGTGCTGCACTTGTGGTGTAGGGTGTATTAAGATTGTGTGTATGTTTTTGATACTCAGAAAGACTTTGGATAGATCCACCTTTTATTACACCGATCGTTTCAGAATCACTTTGTGAATCAATCTAAGCTTGTCTGTCCGTCTGTCTTTTTGACGACTGGCCATATATATCTGTGTTCAGGTTAGAAGTCGCAATTTTTGAGAGATTTCGAAGGATGAACGCTATTGTAGGTGGTTCGGTTTGCACCGCTGTTTTAAAGTAATATAATTTTCAGAATTTTACGCGAAAAATCCCCTGGGTAATAGTGTTTGCGCATTCCGGATTGGCGCAAAAAATTTTGATCGGCTGGGGTAAGTTTTTTAAGCGACTGTTATATAATCCTTCCTAGGAAGTGAAAATTTATGTGGGGAAAGGGCCTAATTTTCAATATTTCTTGATGACAATTTGTGTACCGAATTTGGATCACGTAGTTTAATTTTTTTCGATTTCATCCCGTATAAACTTTCTAATGATAAATAAAATGTCAGTGTAATTTGATTATAAACCCTTAACTGAATCATATTTTCGACCATGTAGGTATATTTTTTTTACATCATTGAATGTAGGGGTTGTTACGAAATATTAAATTTTTTATTCCAATAAGGTCTAATTTTTAATATTTTATGATAAAAGTAGGTTCACACGTAGAGGATTTGGAAGACGTGAATCTTTTTTGTTAGACCCTACTGGGTCTCTCGTGGAAAGGAAGCAATTTGTAGTTTTTTTACGACGGAAGCGACTGAAAAGTAATAAAATCTTTGATAAGCAAATTAAGTTTGCCTTGGTGGTTGATGGATTGACAATACTCCAATATGAAATGCCTTTACATAAAAACGTTATTGTCGCCATAATGAACGAATGACTATGTTACGTAAAGTGGTGTAGGGTATCTAAAAGTCAGCCTTGCCCGACTATAATATTCCTGTATGAGCTGACGATTCGAGTTTACACTTTTATTGGCATTCAAAAAAATTTATTATCCCAAGCATATATTGGATATTAGTCTTTTCAATATTTGTTTGTCTCTTTGTGTTCAGAGCCTTTTCAAATTCTTAAAGCTACCATAAAGCTCACCTGTAATGCCTCTATTTGTGTCGTCGTCACGTATGGTTCATGTGAAGCTGTAGCCATTCCATTACCACCATTTTCGACATCCTCATCAATTCGTCCCTCCATGGAGCCACCAAATCTCTGTATAACCTGAGCCATTTTAGCGGTGGCCTTAAATTCCTTAGCTAATGGTGAGCCACCTATAGTTTTAGAACGATGCCGGGGACTTTGTGTAACCGAACTACTTTCGGAACTATAATCGGCAGCATAATCAGTAGTACTTTCTTCGAGGAAATCGTTCGGTGATTTACGACCCAGACGATCTTTGCTGCGTGCCCGACCCCAACGGTGTTTTAGATTACTGAAGAACCCTTGCGTCTTTTGCAATACACTGGTGGTGCTATGAGGCGCAGCTGCACTTTTTGCTCTTTTCGGTGAAAGGCGGGGCGCTTGATTGTGACCATTCAATTCCGTAGCAGACTTGCTTAAGTGCTTAGCTAAACGTTGCTTCAGTTTCGGCGAGCCGTGTGGCGTAGTCGTGGGTGTAATATTAATGGATTCTTTGCTTACATGTTCCTGACGGTGATAATCATTGCGTCGCTCGCTAGCCCCAGCAGCATCGGAACTAGAACAAGGTACTTCATCACTATAGTGTATGCGTGCTGAAAATAAATAATTGAAAGCGTTCACACACCCATATACCACTGGCACTTAGCATACCTTTAAATTAACAAAATTTTTATATATTTAATTAAGGAAAAGTAAAGAGTGATAATTACGTTATAATTGAAAAATTGTTTATTTAGATGCAATGCAATCGTATCAACCGTATAAAGTTAAAGAAAACCTGAGCTTGAGTTAAACATTCTCTTGAGTGTTTTAAAAATTTAAAAATTGTATAGAAATATAAAGTGCGTCTACTAACTAAACGAATATATTTTAAGTAGTACGGTGTTCCGGTGTTTATAACCGAAGCATGAAACATATACGAAAGAAAGATATAGGTTTGTTTATTTTAAGATACAGATATTTCTCACTTTATTGATGTAGAAATTGTGTGTTAGTATATGTTAACAGCTATCACTTTACGGATGTTATAGAAAATGAATTTTTTATTATATCAAACACGATAGCTTTGGCAGAAGTCAGTAAGGAATACGTAGCTCTTGTACATTTAACTGATGTTTGTGTGTGTGTGTGTTGTTAAAGGAAAATTTCTTAATTCATGTCAATGGTGTGCGTAGCAGAAAGTGCAGTTGTTTGTTTTTTGTACCTAATTCATGGCGAACGCTTTAAAGGGTAATAGAATATAATAGTGTATTGTCGGTGTGGTTTTTGTCAAAACACGTAATTTTTAAAGGCGTGGCATTCAAAAATTCTCAGACAGATGGGAATAATATATAGCTAGCGATGGGTAATACTTCAAATAAAATATTTTTCTATCATTTCGTATGTTTTCAATGTAAAAATTCCGGTTTCATATTTACACACCTACGTGTATGAAAACATAACTCTTCAAGGAAATAGAGAATTTTTAAAGGCTTTTAAGAAAGCGAATTGAAGCGGAACAAACAAGTGTTTGCTTCACTTAATCTGGTTAGCCCACTATTGTTGATGCAATTCCAAACAAACAAATAAAAATTATTCGGAAAATATCGACCAAAATTTGCTAAGCACTGCATCGTCTATGTCGAAAAATTAATTTAAAAAAAAGTGAAAATTAATATATTCACTTAATAAGATTCACTTAATTTTTCTTTTTTTTTAATACATCGAAAATGGGAAAACTTTAATACATCGAAGAAATGTTTAATGTTCACTAGAAAGCCTTTAGGGCAATCGAATGAAAATTTTGAAAAGTTCTGGAGCTTACCGCAGCTCGAACAATACGATCAAAATATGTGTTCAAAGTTTCAATTTTTAAAATTTTTTCAAATTGAAACCTTACCAAAATGTTTCTAAAACGTCAAGTAAGTTTCCAGTTTTGAAAATATTTTGGGTTTACTTGTAATCCGCAACGCCTGCACCATTCGATTGGCTTCTTGTCTTTGAACTCTCTATAAATATGTTTGAAAGGTTGTTCCTCTTCATCCATTAATACTTACTAAGCTATCCAGTGCATTTAAAGCGCCTCAAAGACTATATTCGATCAAAGGAAGTTTCCGTTCTTTTGCGATTCTTTCATAGATAAGCTTGATTTGTCTGAAAGAAAGGGGACACCGTATCTCTTCTTTGACTTCGACGGTTTATAAAAGTTTTTGAATCATTATACCTTACCATTGTGATGCAAGGGCGTATTAAGTTTGCTTTTTATTGTACTGATCGATTCTCAATCACTTTTTGATTTGATTTAAGCGGGTCTGTCTGTCCGTCCGTCCTTTGTCTTTGTTTTCTTATACTCTACCTAGAGGCCACAATCTTCGAGATATTTTGACGGAACTCGGTATATTGATATGTTTGAAAATGGTTCGAATCGGAGACCGCTTTTTCGACTACATCTCATAAACGTCTTATTTTGAAAAGTAGTTAGTAGAGTGGTGTAATGTATAGAACGGTCTGCCGCAGCCTATTATTGTGCTTTTATTTGTTTAATTAAGAATTTTTAATTAACTTATGCCAACATGAACATTAATGACTGTTTTAATAAATTAGCCAATGTCAAGGGACTAATTAACTATCTCGAGCTTAAAAAAACTTTATTTTTTACATACTAATTATATTGTCAAAAACTCCATTTTTCCTATATATATTAAATGCTTGCATGTATTTTGATCAATTTTTCACTTGGAAAAGACATTTGTTGAGAACAATTGGTGCAATACATTATAATCAGCATATTTTTCATCATTTTCTGCAACTTTTTCTCATCTTTCTGCCAACATGGCGATACTATGTCGAAAGAACGACATTGGTTTGGCAAAGATCCAATCATCGACCCATTTTGGCCCATCTTCATCATTTCGAAACCGCGTGCCAGCCAAAGCATATTCCATCGATCTGAACAGTAGGCAGTCAGAAGGCGCCATGTCTGATGAGTACTCTGGGTGCAGAAAAACTTCTCATTCCAGCTGCAACAGTGCAGCCTTTACAACTTGTACAACGTGTTGCCGAGCACTGCCATGTAACAGGATGACTTTGTGTCGGTCAAAATCACCGAATTTAACCGTTGTGTACAATGACACTTCGCATTATTTTATCACTTTTACCAATAGACGTCGCTGATCAAAATTCATGCAACCACCTACAATATGTGATATATATATGCGAGTGCGCCCATTTTCAAAACTGTTTATGGGAATTGCATGAGTTTTTGTGCGCAAAAGTATTTTTAAAACATCTCAAGCTCTACGACTCTGAGAATTTCATTAGGCAGATGGATAGCCGGTCATATGTGGCTAAATCAATTCACTGTCTACGCTTTGCGGTGTGGTTTATATCTATATCGTGAATTTTTCTATAATAAAATTTGTGAATAAATAAACAGAATGTTTTAAAACAATTTAATAATAAAAAATCTCATGTAGCCAAAGGCGCTTTTTTTCAATTATCAGAACTTTGTAACATATGAAAGGCAAAAAAAGAAAAAATACAAAGCACCCGCGGGATAATAAAAATAATTTTATTAGAATTTATGTTTTTCATTCAACAAACCGGGCAAATAGCGTGAGCGTACATGCGGACGCTATGTGTTTGGAAGCGAAATCATGCAAAAACTGTTTTATGCTTCTTACACTTAATAAGCGAATGTATTTAAACCGCACACATTTATCACTGTCTCACTTGTATTAGTTTATGATCTATTAATTACCTGGATATACTCTATTTGTAGTTAATCTTAAGCCCATTAAGGGTAACGAAGACAATGCTTTCTTGTTTGTTTTTTTTATATTTTGTTCTGTTTAATTTTTTATTTATGCGGATTTTATATGTAAAATAAATTGTTCTTTGGCTCGACAAACATGCAGTTAAAATCCGTGATTAAACAAAAACACACGCACTCACATGCAAAAAAAAAAAAAACTAAATATTCATAGAAATTATTAATGCCCATGAAAGCTCAGAATTCATTAAATATTTAACAAATAGCGCAAACGGATTGCGAACGTGTTAAGGCTAACGGTGTACGAGTTGGCATCCCATTGCAATTACAAATATATATGTGTATGGTGGGATGTGTGTGTTGGGGGTGTGCGTATGTGTATGTATTTGTATGTATGTATGTATATATATATATATATATATATGTTTGTGTGTGTGTATGGGTGTTAAGTATGCGAACGTACAAAGTTTAAGTTCTACAGGAAGGCGTACTTGGCGTTGGCATTTGATGTAAATATAACTGCTCTCTCAAGATTTCTTTCAGCTGTCTTTTGTTTACTTGTCTTATATATAAAATATTTCCAAGTGTCAACTTACACGATACGTTTTCAGAACTTCTTCTTCTTCTTCTTCTTCTTTATAGCATGCAGTACGCTAAAAATAATTCCTAGAACATTCAAAATCACACTTAATTGAATCACTTTTATTCAACATGTGCTCCTTTAATGTTTATAAGGTGCCGTAGGCGACGTGTATTCTAAATGTTTTCAATACAACAACGAAATTTTCTACTTAATACATGCTTAGGAAATATCTTTTATATGCAAGATCTGGAGGTTGAGTGTGCGTTGCTTGGATCTAACGCATTTTCTTAAATGTGGTTTATTATACCCATTATCGAAGAATTGAGGGGTATATTCATATTGTCAAAACGTTTGCAACGCCCAGAAGAAACATCAGAGATGTCACAAAGTATATTAATTCCTGATCAACATTGAATTTTAAATCGATTTAATAATGTCCGTCTGACCGTCTGTCCATCTCTGTACTGTCTCCTGGCCACACAAATGAAGCTATCGACATCAAATTTGGCAGAAACATTGGAAGTTTACGCACGCAGGTTGGTATTGAAATGGATCACAGTATCACGTAAATCTGGGAGTACGTCTGTGTTGCAAAAGGAACGAAAAATTGTTTTTTCGCTCGTTACTCATACACTATAGCTAATAAATGTACAAAAATTTGAATGCATATTCTATAGGCGATGCTGCGCCTACTCCACAATTTTGTTCTTTTACTTCTTTTGTCTTTTTTGGGATAACGGTGATGGGCACAAAAGTTTCAGTCGCGACCGAATTAAATTTTCTTACTGGTTTTTTTTTTTATTATTTCATGCAAATTATTGTATTATCAAATTAAAAACGAGTTAAGAATTCGATTATGGCGGGCCAGACTGACTTTTGAATACTCTACACCATATCTCTTAATGCGACTGTTCATTTTTTTTTTATTATAAAATATCAAAAATTGAAACCTTATTGCACTATACAGACTTAGTTTTCATGTGAACTCTTCTGCGTGAAAGGGGTTTGGAAAACAAATCTATGTAGTCCAAGCTTAATATAGAACATTTGTTTACTCAAATGACTATTTTGTATAAATTTTTAACACAAAATACTTAAATGTTTTCCCCCACGCTAATTTTCCGCAATTATTTAGCATTTCAAAGCATTATTTTTCAACGATTTTTATTGAGAATTATTAATAATCAAACACTATTCGCTTAAAACGACTGTTTAGAAATATGGCCCGCCATTAAATACCCTATTCAAGAGAATATTTGCGAGATTTTGAAGATTTTTGATGACGATTCCGCGTCTGTGCAAAGCAAGAATCCAAACCGAAAATCACAAAACACGACAAAATTAATATATTCCATTCCGCGGGACTGGGGTGACACTGCTATCTGATGCTTGCTCAGGTTATAATGATAGATATGATACGATGGTGCGTTCATTACACTTCTACGTTCAACAGTTAATCTTTTTAAAATCAACCTTAAGTGTTTTAAAGCGCTCTTCAGTCATAAAGATAGAGTTTCAAATAAATCCCTATCGGTCTTTTCCACAGATGGCTTTACTTGTCCGCTTTCTAACTGTGATTTCTCCGTATTAAAGACTATTTCTCAAATTTACGCAACAGTGTAAGATATCGTAGTGAAGTGTACATAAGATAGTTTTGGAGAGCTTTGAATGCTCTATGGAAAGCGTTAGTTTTTTTCATTAAGTCGAAGAAAAGTGCTGTTGAATCCTGACGTAGCGATACAATATCCGGTCCCTCAAAAAACATATTAAAGTTCAAAGTTAATATTAACATTGATGACAAGAACGTTTATCTTTGATATTGCGGTTAAGAAAGATTTGTCTACTGCACGTTATTGACGCCGTTCTCTGGATCATTGTTGTTGATCGCGGTTGTGTAACGACCGTATTTTACAAAACTGTTCAAGGAAACATTAGCAGCATTCACTCTTCGGAAAATTAATGAAAGTGTGAATCGTAGCCTTACGTTCCGCTTTGCCTTTACATGGTCACTAAAAATTTCTTATTGAATGCTTATGCCTGATACTACCCGTGGGAACAGCCACGCATCCTCTACGATCCCATTCGATTCAGAATCACTTTCTGAATCTCGATCTAAGTATGTTTCTCCGTCTCCGTGCACTTGTGGGTCTATCCGTCTGTCCCTCTGCCCATCTTGTGTCTAGCTTATATATAGGCCGCATTTTTTGAGATATCTTGATGAAATCTGGTATGCTGATGTGTTTTGGTCCAAAAACGATTCAAGTTGAAAATTGATCGGGTCAGACTACTTTTTCGACCACTTCCCACATAACGCCTTATTTTGGCAAATCGTTACATGAACAGTTGCTTTAAGCGCAGACTGTGGCCTACTATTGCGTTTTTACTTGTAATAAATGAAAATTAAAAGTTAAATCAAAAAGCAAAACAGGATGCCATAGCCATATTTAACACAAGCTTTTGGATTTTTGTTAATTCTCACTGTAGGAAAAGTATCCAGAAGAATTGTAACGTCCTTGAAGATAATATTAAAGAGCAATATATTTTTGAATATAACAACACGTTGTGTTTTGACAACGCCGGGAATTTTCTGGCTATGTACGTGAGAACTTTTTCTTTTCTTGCATTGAAAAAGCAAGAGATGGATAAAAAAATTCAATTTCACTACCGCTTGCAACTACGGTTCATGGAAATAAGGTTCGTTGCCAACATTTTTTTGCACGTCTTTGTTAAAAGCTTGTAAATAATTCACTTGGATTTTTTACATTCCTTTTCACTTCAACTTTAATGTAATTTCAATTATTTTAAATTCTATTTTATGTATAAATTTTTGTGTAAATTTTATTTATTCTAAAATGTTGTTTAAATATTTTTTATAATACAAAACATGTATCTTCTTTTAAACAACTTTAACCTTTACACTGGCACTGCTCTAGAAAGACTGTTTCAACTAAACTGTCACCAAATTTAAGTGGAAAGAACAAATGCACGTATTTGTGTGTAAATTGTCATGAACGCGCATAGTCGGGTGAATAGCAAATTTGTGTGTGTTTTCTTTTATCTATTTTTTTTTTTTCCTCTTTTTTTCATAAATGTGTTAAGTGTTTCTTTGTTTCTGCAACGGAAGTATGAGAAATTCATCACTGCATTAATGCTCTCGTCAACAAGCCAAAGACTCCGAGACATAATATTCAAACGACACGTATATACGGTGCGACGTTAAGGAAAAGTAAATTTAACAAAAGCTTCAGTGTGCATAAATGCATAATAAAAAAGTAAGTTCGTTATTACTAAAGCAAATGATTGCGGAGGATTTACGAACACGTCGATGTTTCGAGTTTACCGTTTGCTACAAATTTCTTTCCTCTTGTCCTACCGATGCACACACAGTACAATGAAATTCTTATAAATACTTTATTTTTCAAATTACTTATGTAGACCATATGAATGCGCCTGAACACGAGCGGGGTTCTTTTATTGAGCATATGCATTGATGTGTTTTCAGTTTTTTTAGATTTCCTGCTGTTCAAATACAACTTGATTAAAGTCTTAATTCCAGAGAGATTCCATGAGCAGACATATAAGCTGATATGTTGTGCACTTCGTGGCTCTTATTCTTATCTTCACTTACCCATATGTAAATCAATTGCAATCAACTTCATCATAGTCTAATCCTAAGTCTATCATCTTAACTAGAAGCCTAGTTGATCAATTGCAACGTATGTTGTTTTCCGGAGATGCAGTTGTGGATTGGTATAATAGCTCTTGCGTTTACTTAGCTGAAAGTACATCTATTGTATAACTACGTATTACAACAGAACGATCAGAGTTATATTCATTTTGTCAAAAGGTTACCAACATCCAGAAGGAAGTGTCAGAGACCCCACAAAGTATATATATTCTTGATCAGCATCAAATAGTGAATCGATTTAAACACGTCCGTCTGTCCGGTTGTGCGTCTGAAAACGGAAAGCTGAAAGCAAAGCTGAAGCTATCGGCCTGAAATTTAACAGAAACATTGGAAGTTCTTTCACGCAGGCCAAATCGGTCGAAGTACACGCGCACAGTACCACGTAAACTGAGAAATGCTCTCTTTTTCAAAAGGAATGCGTGTCACAATTTCATTATTTTTAAAGACCCGATAAAGTATATAAATTCTTAGCCAACTTCAAATTTGGAAAACTCTTAAGCATGTTTGTGTGTCCATCTGTCCGTTTGCCGAAGTATGTAGTATCTCCGGTAAACATTCTCCCGTTAGCGAAGGTAAAGATACCGCGTACAGATTAGCAAAGAATTTGCAAGTGAGCTAAACTTTTAAAGGACATGCCTACGACGCCCACGCGCCTATCAAAAACTTTTATTTTGCATATAGAAAATGTTAATCCATATTATAGAGCATGAAAATTTACCTCTTTTTTTGTCCTTTTCAGGGCAACGGTGGTGGGTGTAAAAGATTCGATCACGTGTTAAATTCACGTCGGTTGGGTGCTCAAGCAATGCAATGTTAGGGCAGACAGCTGCTGAAACTTAGTTTCCAAGTGCTTCCAAGTGCAGCCATAGGTTTAACGTTCTACAAGAGGGATCGGCGATATGGTCTACCATTCCTGCGAACCTTTTACGAAAATGGAATAGACCATAGGTCAAGCAACTTACAAAACATAAGTTGGTCTTCATAAGTTGGTCTTGACAAATCCATATGATTTTTAGATAGTGTTAACCTTCGAATAAAGTGTTTCAATATTTCATGACATTCCGATACTTAGTTTGCCAATTACGATTGTTTTAGTGGCGCTACTTTTGCTTTTGAAAAAAAATGGAAAACTCTCGATTTTTTGTGTGGTGTCATTAAAACATCTGTCACTTGTAAACTAAATCTAAACTAAATCTTCTAAAGTCTTAAATTACTAGCGTCCAAGACCGCACTTGCAATTTGAACCCATGACCATTAAGTTGTTAGTGGAGATCCTTTGCCTGTTCGGTCTTTGACGCGGATTTTCCGTCATGTGCTTTATTCAATGGGAATATTTTTTCTGTGTCCATAAGCTTCTAAAGCAAGGAATAGATTTCGACATACGTAAACTACATTCTCACAGGGCGGTTTTGGCTTTATTGCACTATAATTTGAGTACGGATATATATGTTCAATAAAGGGATAGGCTGGGTCCGCCTTAAGACTGGCTAACCTTGTGAGTTCGACCTGTAGAAATGGAAATAAAATATATATGGTTGTCCAATAGATGGTCTATTTTTTTTTTTTCAATCACCTAATGAAGTTACTTTTTCAATTCACATGGTATCTTCACATGCTATCTTATCCAAGCCCTTCGAGTGAGAACATATGTTCATAACCGAATTGCAATTACTTTGTAGTGTTCGTGAGCAACATTTCTTTAGACTTTAGTAATAACCTAAAATAAGGCTTCGATTGATAAGGTAGTCCTGCATTACCGAAGGGATAAGAACGGCTTACTCCCCTTCTTCCGTTGTATAAGGCAGTGTTGAAATACGCATGCACGAACGGACGATTTATGAATTTTCAAGTCAAGCTACAGCTCTCTTGAGTCACAAGATGTCAACTGCTTAATTTTATTTCATCATTTTTTAGCAATTATTATTAATTCCACTGTTTCTCCGCTGCGGCCAGCGGATAGCTTACGAAATTATAGAAGTTTCAAGCTACGGCCGGTCTATGCTTTAGTTGCCTTCTTTGCTTTCTCAATGACCCGTCGTTACAAGTTTTTGTAATCGTACGAACTAAAGAACTTTGCTTGTCTTATTCTCGAATCGTTTGCCAGGAATTTCAAAGACTGAATTGATAGACTGATGTGATGCCGTCTACATTCTTAACGGGCTTAGAATGCTAAGATTGTAAAGAATTCGTGGCCCAAGTTAAGTAAAGAGATTTCCGAAAGCTCATTGGCAAGCCTTGACTTCTAACTATACCGATGAGAAGCCGAAGTGGGTAAGAATCGGGACTAGAGGCGGGCCCAAATCTTAGTACGGTAAATCGTACTTGGTCATAGCTGTAGTGAGCGGTTAATCGGTAAAGGGTAACAATTTTAAATTGGGCGTTTGGTCACACTGCTTACCTCTTGCTCCGTATTACATGTTAAGGGAACATGTTCTGAGTGATGGCTCATATTAAGCATAAAAAAAAAAATGTTGTCGCCATCGCGATCAATTCAAGAAAGGTTTCTTATCCTTTCTTACTTTAAATAATTCTATCAGATCGTTTCACCTTGAGAATGCTCCTTAAATAGTTTATAGCCTATAAATGTACAACGTAACGAAATGTTCTATAAACATGAAAGAAGAAAACAAGAAAATATACAAACAATAATAAAAATATTTTCTAATAAAAACAACTGCAAATTTATGTTTTACGGTTTATGAGCTGAAGCACACAGCAGTAATTAAAAAAAGTTGACTCCAACAGAAAGCGAATTTTGAAATAAGCAAAAATCTGTAGTTTTATTAAAATCATTTAAGGATAGAATTTAGCAAGCAATTTAAATTTAACAACTGGATCAATAATAGTTTATAGTTAACTTTTAATTATTATTTGTGTTTATTGTATGGCGTAATATTTATCGGAATTTCTTGAAAAAGCATATGTTTCGCATCAGGTAGAGACCCAAAGCAGATGTTGCCATGTTTGTCTAACAATTGCTTATTACTCATTTAATTTATTTGGCTTTCTCAAAATCACTGGAGATCAAGCACAGCAGAGTAGATATTCTCGTACTTGGACCCTCCAATATCAAAGGCAATCGAGTTAAAGTAAAAATTAAAAGCTTGAAAATGTTTTATTTAACCCTAACGGGTTATCAGGTTTTTTTTATGACGAATTATACCGCAATGTGCTTCTCAGTCACTTATCTAAATTATGGAAATAACTAAAATGTTTTTGTTTTTATCACCGAAGTAAATTCATTTGTTTATTCAAGCAACTTGGAACACAAGCTTTTCTTAAGTTTGCGCGTTTGTATGCAACACCTATAATAGGCTCACCTTTTATTATACTCAATCGATCTGAACATGTCTGTCCGTCTGTCCGATTTGTATACTTGTTCGAAATTTGGTACATCGGCATGTTTCGCCACAAGGACGAACACCATTAAAAATGGTTCGGATGGAGCCACTTTTTCAACCACTTCCCACATAAAGCCATGCACGAATAATATTAAGCGCAATGGTGTACGGTATTTAATTATGGACCGTGTCCTATTATAATTTTTTTACCGCTTTTTTTAGTTCTAATTGTGATCCTAACGTAAAGTAAATAAATATTTTCTCGGAGAGGTAATAGGAAATATTCAAAGAACTGGAGTCTCACAAGCTTATCTTGGTAAGATTAAGGTTAATAACTCAAGGCGTGCACTTCCTATTTGTACGCAGCGCACATACAAACATACGCACAATGGTGACACGCAAAATCACGAAATCGGCGTATCTCTGCCGATGACGAAAGCAGACACTTCTCTGCTAACTAATTGTTTGAACGGTAATAGCATAAGCAACAAACGAACATATAAACGCAGAGGTATAGAGTAGAGAAAGAAGAAGAATATTGGACGATTAATTTACAAAGATAAGGTTACAAACCAATATATTTCAAGGTGCATGCAAGGCAACTTAATTTCACCAACGTCTTTCTAAAAACTTCTTTTACTAATTAAAAGCGCATTTGTAGGAGAACACAATGGTTGAGAAAACAAAAGAAAAGCAATCAATAAATTTTTAATTAGAAATTAAAAAACAAAAGAAAATGAAGAAAAAAGAAGAAGCAAATAACATAACTTAAAAAATGTGAGCTTAGCTTCTTTTTTCCTTTTAAAAATCGATAGGAATCATAAATAATTTTGTTAAATTAATTTAAATAATAAAATGGTATTGAAAAGCAGACAAAGAACATTGTGACATTAGTCACAAATGCAACCCTGTAGAATGCCGGATTGTTAGTTTCAATGACAAAAAAAAAATGACAACGAATGAAATAATTGGCAGACATGGACAGGGTGCATGGGATGCAGAATGGCCCAGGGGTTAAAATCTGCCCGTTCAACAAGTAGGTTTCGTCCGTCCATTTGTGTTATAAAGGTAAAGGTAACCGTCTGTGGAGTGTTTGTGAAACAAAAACCTGAAATCTAATCCTCTTAAAGTGGCCCTAAACATAATAAAATTTCTAAATTTAAACAGACATTGCAGCGAACAAATCACAAACTATGGACGAAAGAAGTGCTGAAATTAATCTGAAGTTAAGAAATACAAGGTCTTATTGTTTTATGATCATCAACTAGTGTTGTTATTTCTGTTTTTGTGGAAACACTTCTCACCCTAATCAATCAATTTTATTGACTCCCACAGTCGAACTTATCAAGGGTTCATCCGTGTTGTGGTTCCGAACGTAAATGTAAACAGAACGTGTTTCTGATTGAGATTTTGATCACATCCTTAATTAAACCCACATTTATATTTCATTACTACTTTGGGTCTTTTTGAGAAATCGTTTTTGCCATGTAGATCCTACCTCCTATCAGTCATGAAAATATTCGGTTCAATATCTGATTTGTGGACACTTCCTGAATAGCAAACTTTCACAGTGTATTATTAACACGGATTTCGATGGGGCAGAGAATGCCGTTGTTGCTTTGATGGGTCAATCAAGGGATTGCGTGTGTACTTAACTTTTCTTCGAAGGACTGGCGTTACAACAATCATGTTCGAAGACAGATGGTACGACTTCGAATACGATAATCCCCCCAAATTGTATATCACACTTTATCGCTATCTTCAATTCACAAGGTAGAACTTAACATTATCTAAATAACTTAAAGTTAAATATGTAGCTAAAATAAATTTCTCGCAATAGTCCGCACATGTATGTGTTTCTGTTGATTAAAAGACGAAAGGTTGGTTCACGATAATTACTTTTGAAACATCTTTGTTCATCAAACGGTTAATGAAAATATTCAATGATAATATTCTTTACGATGCACGGGTTTACAGTCCTATTAAATATGTTTCCCGGGGTTTTTTTTTTTTTTCTTAACACACCGCATGCATGTAGAGGAAGAAGGTTTCTATGTATTTAACTATGTTAACTATGACTGTATAAAGGTTTATTTTGAAAGAAAAACCAAGGAAAATTACGCAAAGTACCGAAAATGTGGAGACTGCAACGCTATAAAAAGTTTACGCTCATTATTATTATTCTTTATGACATAAACAACTAAGATAACTAAATCCAATTTGGGACGAATTTTGCATACCCAACATTCTGTTATCGGAAAATCGGCATTTCTGATTAAGATAAGATTGAAACTATCCTTGCTTAACTTATCCTACTTGCTCTGGGATGGACGTTGTTGATCGTTTATTATTAAATTGATTTTCTTTTTTGTCGAGTTGGCTTTGGAAACCATTAAGTTCCCAAGTACATGTTTCCTTATTTCAATTTCCAAACTGTAAAAATAAACGAGTAGGCATTTCCAAGAATACGTACGTGCGTGCTCGAACTGACATGGCTTGTAAACGTGATCTCAGAAACGTTGGATTGAAG
>CCAG010001058.1:0-66915 GCA_001077435.1 Glossina morsitans morsitans | reverse complement strand
AAAGCGCATTTGTAGGAGAACACAATGGTTGAGAAAACAAAAGAAAAGCAATCAATAAATTTTTAATTAGAAATTAAAAAACAAAAGAAAATGAAGAAAAAAGAAGAAGCAAACAACATAACTTAAAAAATGTGAGCTTAGCTTCTTTTTTCCTTTTAAAAATCGATAGGAATCATAAATAATTTTGTTAAATTAATTTAAATAATAAAATGGTATTGAAAAGCAGACAAAGAACATTGTGACATTAGTCACAAATGCAACCCTGTAGAATGCCGGATTGTTAGTTTCAATGACAAAAAAAAAATGACAACGAATGAAATAATTGGCAGACATGGACAGGGTGCATGGGATGCAGAATGGCCCAGGGGTTAAAATCTGCCCGTTCAACAAGTAGGTTTCGTCCGTCCATTTGTGTTATAAAGGTAAAGGTAACCGTCTGTGGAGTGTTTGTGAAACAAAAACCTGAAATCTAATCCTCTTAAAGTGGCCCTAAACATAATAAAATTTCTAAATTTAAACAGACATGTAGCATTACAGAGAACGAATCACAAACTGTGGACGAAAGAAGTGCTGGAATTAGTCTGAAGTTAAGAAATACAAGGTCTTATTGTTTTATGATCATCAACTAGTGTTGTTATTTCTGTTTTTGCTGAAACACTTCTCACCCTAATCAATCAATTTTTTTGACTCCCATAGTCGAACTTATCAAGGGTTCATCCGTGTTGTGGCTCCGAACGTAAATGTAAACAGAACGTGTTTCTGACTGAGATTCTGATCACATCCTTAATCAAACCCACATTTATATGTCATTGTAAGTTTGGGCCTTTTTGAGAAATCGTTTTTGTCATATAGATCCTACATATGACATAAACAACTAAGATAACTAAGAAAATCGGCATTTCTGATTAAGATAAGATTGAAACTATCCTTGCTTAACTTATCCTACTTGCTCTGGGATGGACGTTGTTGATCGTTTATTATTAAATTGATTTTCTTTTTTGTCGAGTTGGCTTTGGAAACCATTAAGTTCCCAAGTACATGTTTCCTTATTTCAATTTCCAAACTGTAAAAATAAACGAGTAGGCATTTCCAAGAATACGTACGTGCGTGCTCGAACTGACATGGCTTGTAAACGTGATCTAAGAAACGTTGGATTGAAGGAAGGAAATAACGTTAGTTAGCCTGAATCACTTGTGTGTATGCCGACATATGTGCCCAGCATCAGCCGTGGTAGGTATTTCCTTTCCTTTCTTTTTAGTATGTAAAGCACTCAGGCGATTTCCCCTGCAGGTGTAACGCAGTGCCAGTCACATAGAAGTGGAGAAAGAGAAAAAGAAAGGCTGTGATCGTGGCTTAGTTAATGTCTGGGCACAGTTGGTGAGTGTTATGCCTTTACCGACTGAGCAGTTACTATGGCTAACTATCAAATTTGCTCTAACGTACTGAGACTTAAGCTCGCGAACACTGACTTGGTAGTCGCGTCTCTTATTTACTCCGTCGGTTGGTATAATTTATATTACGTTTGTGTGGATATGTACAACAGCTTGAGATAGGTCCGATTTTATGAAACTGGCTGTATATGTAGGCCTGGTTCACGCAAGGAAAAACAAGCATTGCACGATTGCATCGCATCGATCGTAGGATACTGCGCAAATTTCACACGCAACACATTACTCCCTAAAAGTTGAACTATTAAAAAGGGAACTATTAGCCCAAAAGTGAAATTTACATTCCATATAGCTTGATAAGGAGAATCGTAAGGCGGGCCCTGCATTAGTCCATGCGTTCTTTAAATATAACATACATAACATACATGTTTGTGTTGTCAAATGTTCGAATTCTTATTTTCGGTGAAATTTCGGTAAAATATATTTCTAATTGACCGGAATATGTCGATAGTTAAGGAATAGCTTTGAATTTTACAATTATATGCTCGATAGGATGATTAGAGGGTATATATACACAAATTCTTGTTGTTATATGTTTGATGTTACAAAGAGAACAAGGACAATAATTTGTCCCATTGGGTGGCGGTGACTTTAAAAATAGACGCATACATAAGTGGCAGAAGGTGAATTCAAAAAATGCATTCACTAAAGGGTACTCACTGCACAATTTACATGTTTTTACTCAAATGACGAAACCAACGTAAAAAAGTCAACAGCATGACATAACATCAACGTTGAACATTAAATCCCTTTGAGAAAACATGAGAACTATTGCCCTTAAATGTCACTGAAATTTTACGATTGTGTTGTCATATAAATCTAATGAAATTTAATCTTTAATAAAACATAATGAAGAAGAAAAGTTCTCTTATGAGGAATAAAATTTGCGATCATTTTCTTGCAGTCATTTACGAGAGATCAAGTTTAAAGTATTTAAAAAAATTGTTTTCTTATATCAAAAACTAGATGAAGATGTTGCGATTTGCGCAGAATAATGATTTGTTGCTGCTTTGCCTACCGCCTCTTTAATGTGCAATTTTTTATTAAAAAAAGGAAATATGTACTGAAAATATTACTCAACAAATACTGAACATTTAGGTAAAAAAGATTGGAAAAATATTTTGAAAGTGAATCGATTGAAAAATGAAAGCACTGGACATATAGCGAATGCGAAAGATGTAGGTCTGAGACGACTGCGAGTATGGTATTGAATAATTTTTTCCTCACCATCCAAAACCGTTTGAATATAATAAATAACTTTGAACACTCAAGGGACCTTTAGGACGACAAAAAAATTATGAAAAAAATGCAAAGACACAATTGCCCTTGGACGCGTAAGCAGGTTATATGCGTCCTGGGACGAAGCGTGCATACCCTTTTTCTCAAGAAAATGCATTGAAATTGCGAAGCGTTGATCGAAGCGAAACTAAGCATAAAGGTGTGCGATTTGTTTTACGATGGCTTTTATACCGTACATAACTCGTAGTACAAGAGCAGATTAAGTTCGTACGAATGCGCAATAGAAAGACAAGCGTATGAAGATAAATTCGAACTGAACTAGCAAAGACATCTACCAACTACCTTAACGGAGCTCTGTTAGGGCGTACTCAGGATTAAAAAAATCGTTGGACTGGGAACCCCAGCCCGTCCATATTATTATATTTTTGCAGTCATCTCTCGAAATTGATGATTTTCCCATAATCTGTTTATGCTGACACAACATATTTCACAATTTGGTAAAAATAGTGCCGAAAAGCAGAAATTGAATTTGTTTACCTTTTCTGAAAGGTACTTTCACATAGATTCTGAAAGGTTTTGTGGTTTCTAATTTGCTAGTTTGTCATATCTTACTTCTAAGTGCCCTTGATAGAGCTCGTTACGGCGTTACAGAACTCTGATAAGTTAGTTCATAAGTGTCTTTCCTAATTAAATTCGAATTTATCGTGACATGCTTTAGGTAGATCTATTATTATACAAAGTGATCTAGAATCACTTTTGAAACGATCTAAACTTGTCTGTCCATCTGTCCCTGTATTCTGCGTTTGACCTAAACGTTGCTATTTTTGAGATATTGTTTTGACTCAAGGACACACACTAATGAAAACTGTTTGGATTGTACTACTTTTTCGACCACTATGCATATAAGGTCTAATTTGGAAAAGTCGTTATTTGAATAATTGGTGGGCCGTGGCTCGTGATAATGTTTTCGATTATTCTTTTTGGGTTTCCCTTCAACCTTAGCACAATATTCGCCTGATTGTTAACCTTTTCCTGGATAGTAAGGATAAATCCGTATCTGATCACTATTCCTTATAACTTATACAAAGTATCTCTTAAGCTACGCGAACACGACATTGTTTCAAAAAAAAAAATTGTCTTATTTTGAAAGAAAGGGGATGACAAACAGGAATAAATGCAACACGTTTTACAAATTGGAGAAATTGTTTCAACTGATACTCGAACCATGTCTACAAAGTCTTTAACATTTAATTGACGATTGATGAGCATAAGATCCTTGGTATTTATATCAGTTATTGAGGTTGATTGAAGTTCTTCTTCTAGCGGTTTATCTTCAACTGTTTCTCTACTATTCCAAAAATCCTTGTAACGTTTGCAAACTTTTAATGGCTTTGATCGATAAGGATCTCATCACATTTTCAATGCCTCTAACAATGTGAATTTATTTTTTGAATGAAATTTAATAGAAATTTTTTGCTTCGTAAACTTATTCGTATTGAAAATTCGCAAACAAAAACACAATTATATAAAACTTTTTTCCGTCCGTCGCTACTAACAGTTGTACCAAACCAATAAACACAATTTATATTGTTATTCGAAGCGTGCGTGTTTTGAAATGAAACGTAGCACGTACATTATAAGAATCTTAGCTGGTAAATATTTCTCGGGATTACAAACGGAATGATGAATCTACTCTGTATTCTTCCTGTTATCTTTCGAAATAACAAACTTCTTCTTTTTTTATGGTTATCCTTTGGTCAGCTAAAGTTGTCTTATCCTTGTTTTTCAAATTTGTCAAGTGCTGTTAAGACGACTTGTTTACCGGTTCTTACCTAAGACATTTCTAGTTCATTATATTCCTTAGCGCATCAGTTTTAATTATTTAATGACCATTGCTTTGGTGTGCGAGAAGAAAATAAAGTCATTAAGAAGAGAAAAATAAAATAGAATTAAATGCAGAAAGTCCTATGGGATTTAATAAAAAAATGGCACGTTGTTGAAAAAAGACAATAAATTACTTTTGGATTAAATAATGCAAGGCGTTTGTGGTCTAATCTATGAATTATTTAATGTGGAAGCTTTTTACATAATAGCAAAACATTTTTACTTTATGCAAGAAAAGTATATTAATTGTGTCGTACATCAGTTTTGGTACAAGGATGTATTAAGTTTGTGTGATTGTGGGCAAGATCCAGTAGGACCTGAGATATGTCCACATTTTACTGTGCTCATCGCTTAGAATCATTTTCTGAATCGATCTAAGCTGGTTTGTCCGTTTACCTGTCTGTCAGTCTGTCTGTCTTGTTTCGTTGTGTTCAACGTACAGGTTGTAATTTTTGAAATATTTTGATGAAATTTGATACCTCGACATGCTTTGTCTCAAAGACACATTGAAAATGGTTCCGTTCGGAAGACACAGCTAAACCCATTCGTTAGCGGTTCTCCATTATTGACAGCAATCAGTTCAGAAAAATTCACTTCCTGACTTTGTTTTGCATAAGAAACTTTATTTAATATAAACAATCTCCAGTATATATATTTGCAGTTTTCTTTAGTTCAACTGCTACCGTTAATCTAGGAGTAATTTCGCATATGTTTTATCCATAAATGTTGAATGCGATCAATAACACTAAAGTTGCATAAATGTAACATTTGCGCATTTGACACATCTTTAATATCAAGCCGCAATGCCTGGTTCAAACGTTCTCTTTTCTTCTCGTTTGTTTCAATTTTAATGTTCAGTAAACGAGAACAATGTGGTTTTCAATGCCATAAAATTTATGAAGCAAATCTAATGCTTTTAAGGTTAATTTCTATTAAAGCTTTATTTATTATAAACATTTCTGTGAAGAACGCTTTAATTCTTATTCTCTACAAGGAAAGTATTTTGAGCCTGTATCCGGTCGCCTTTTTGTCTCTTCCCCCCGGCAATCTTTCGCCGTTTCGCTGTTTTCAGAATGGCATTAGTTGTAAAACAGAAATCGAATTATTTGTATTTCCAATTTTCGCCCTTAAGATGGTGTTATAGAGAAAGTTTTTTACTAAAATTTAAATTTTCTTTCGAGTTAAAGGGCCATTTATTAGATCAAGCTGTTGGGCTCGTCAAATCATTATGCAATCATTGTAGAAATTCTGAAATCTGCCTGCGAGTAAATAATTTAGAATTTTCAAGTATTGTGTGAAAAAGTGGGCGCTCAAAGCTAAGAAGATTTGCCACAAGTTACTCTTGATATTAATAATTCTTTATATGTTACACCAGTTGTCGTATACAAGGGCATACTGAGGTTGTGCCAACGTATGCAACACACAGAAATACTTGAAATAGACCCATCTTTTATTATGCTGAACGGTTCAGAATCACTTCGTTTGTCCGTCGGTCTGCCCTTCTTGTTTTCGTGTGTTCACCCTACAGACCCCATTTTTAAGATACTTTGATGAAATTTAGTACACTAATGTGTTTTGCCCCAAGGACGATAGCTATTGAAAATGATTCAGATCGGACCATTTTTTTTCCTATATACCGTCTTGTTTTGAAAATTCGTTAGATGAATAACTCTAGGGTGATGTAGGGTATTTAATGATGAGCCTGGATCCACTACAGTATTGAAAACTCTACCCGATTTGAGGTTTGAATCCAGGACCATTGAGTTGCTAGTCGAGATCCTTTGCCTACCCGGCCACCACACGCTGCATATATTTAATTATAAAAATCTGCTTACAATATGAAGATAGTTGGGGAGCATAAGAGTAATTTTTTCTTTTACAAATCATAAAATCATAAAATGTAGTTATTAATAAGATTGTATATAACGGGACAATAAGAAAGTAAAGAGCATACGAAACAACTTACGAGTTAGAAAGAAAAATAGAACGAGAAACAAAGAAAAAGAAGACGGCATAATTACAACACACCCAGGTGGTTGAAATGAGTGCATTACGAATTTCGATATTTTGTACTAAGGTTGATACTGACAGCCCCATTTTGACGTTGTGATCGGTCACTAGTCTTAAGAGAAGGTAATGCGTCTTATAGTGCTCATGGGATTGTATCAAAATTGATACTCTACAATAGTAACCGCTCTACCACGCTCTCGCGCAGGCTCAATAAGATCCCTCAGTAAAGATATTTCTACGCCACGAAGAACGCAAACAAAAAAAATGGCTCCTCACTGGTGACACGTTCGTTATGTTGTTTAGAATACGTCTGTTGATCGGAAAAGTTTGGCATAAGCAAAATCAAAGCCAGAAAATGAGTGCAGACTAAGAGGCGGAAAATGGTGAGGCAGATTATTGATCATTTGTAATTCTTTCTTTTGAGTTATTTGTAGTTTTTTGATATTGACAATAACTAGTGGAAGACCAACCCGCAGCAGTATAAAGCATGGAGGAAAGAATAATACTTTTTTATAATTACAATGTTTATATTTATTTTATTTATACTTATATTCATATTTATGTATACGCATGTATGTATATTTACATGCTTGTACCCTACATCATTTGTGGTTTTTGCGGATTTATGCAACACACGGAAGGACTTGAGACAGCTCCAGCGTTTGATTCAAAATCACTTTTCAAATCGATTTCCACTTGTCTGTCCATCTGTCCGTCTTGTTTCTCTGTGGTCAACCTATTTGGTATACCGATGTGTTCTGGCCAAAGAATAAACACTATTAACATTGGTTCAGATCGCACCATCTCCCACATCAACAACTGCAGTAAGAGAAGTGGTGTTAAGTATTTAATGGTGCGCCTATTATAGTGTTTTAACTCGTTGTTTCTATATGTATCTTTATTCGAAGATTTGCATTCGCCGCGACATCGTCCAGGCACCTGCACAAAGTAATATCAATGAAATATACAGCTTTATTAAAATAGGTAGGCTAACCACCTGTTGCAAACCACCCACTCATCCTCGCCAAAGAATTTATTATCTTGACTTAAATAAATTATAATAAATGTAATATTTCTACCTACAGTTCTCTATACTTTTCATCTCAATATTGAAAGAATTCCTTGCATATTTGAAAAATCTTTCAACACCTACGCGTAATCCATTAACAGCAGAAGATTTCTTCCCCATATCTCCACACAAGTCATTCCTACATATTTCAAGTGAGTGAGTTATCAATAACGCAACGATGATTATTAGTAATACTACCGGTATGGAATAAATTTATGGTAATTGATGATTTTTAAAAGGCTGCCATAAGCTCACTCAATCCAAATGAAGCGTACATCGATATTGGAAATGTCTACTTATTGTCTTTCAATTTTATTGTTTGCTTACTTTATGCATTCGATTCAAGGCAAACAAACAAAATACTTAAGGGGTTAAACGATTAATTTACTTGTATTTATTTTTGTAGTTATTGTTGTTGTTTATTCGATACGACCTCAAAGTTTCCTTCTTTCGAAAAACAAAATTATCAAAGAACAATAAATCGATTTCCTTGTGAAAGAACGTGAGAAGATATAGCAAATAGTACCCGAGCTATACCTTACACGTAACCTTAATCCTAGACAATGAAAAATGGAAATCAAGTTCAAGAAAATGTAAAAAAAAAAGAAAATCGTTAACAAATGTGACAAAAAAAAAAAAAAGAAAAAAAACACAGACAAGAGAAGACAAGTTAATAACAATAAACAAATATAGTTTACTTACCTGTTGAGGTGACAATAAAATTTTCCGACATTATTACGTTAAATACTGGATACGACGACGACGACGACGACGACGACGATGACGGCGACGATTTGACAAGGTAACAATTATTCTTGATTACAGCTTTCACTTGAAATGAAATGTAGACGTATGGAAAGACTGAAGGTAGGAAGGCATAGATAGCAGCAAATTTTATTCAAGTTGATTCCCCTGGTTGTAGACAAAGATACATATGTGTAGATTTTCTTCTTCTTCCAAACTAATTATTAGATATGTCGTTGAACGAGTTACCATTGGTACGGTGCTAGTAATTCATTATCATAAGGCGTGCGGGTACATTAGCTTACTACTGTTTTTAATAAATATTTTACTGGAAACGACAGGTCAAAGTTTTGAATAGCCTTTGTGCAGTTCGTTATAAGTGCGGTTAGGAAATTCTCATGCGATTATTTCAGTTATGTCTAAAACATAGGTATAGGTGTCACAAACTGTAAATATTCTGATAATTGGGCCATGGGTATAATAAATTTTTTATCTTTAACGCGTTATCATTCCATGACATGGTTTACGTAATGTAAGGCTAGTTGTTGCATATTATTAAAGTTATTAGGTTTGTTGCGCTTTCTAATTACTACTGGTCCTGTTTAGTTAATAAGTTTTTCCTTTTCCCCCAGAGCCGTTGTTTTTATTTATGTTTTACATGTAAATTTAAATTACTACTCATCAGTCGCCATTGTTGAAGTTATTTTGATATCAACTCCCTTTTGATTCCGTTACGTGATTGTTTATAATGACCGCTATTTTATGTTTAACATGTGTAGGTGAGCTATGTCCTGTGCCTGCACGGCGTTAAAATAAGTCAATTTTAGCACAAATATATTTGTATTCCTGTTGATAAATATTCCAGTGATTACGTAAATGCCACCGCATGAGATTCGCTTGATTTTGCAGTCAAGTTGTATTTGTCGCTAGTTGTTTGAACAATAGTTTATTATTACTTTCGTATATATCCATTGGATGAACAATTTGAAATCCCTGTATAAAATATCGAACAAATTCCAAATTAAAGGCAAGAAATTTTTATTTTTAATTGGTTTTTTAGAAAACTTTTAATAAATAATGTGTTGCCTACGTAGCCTGCTACGGGAGCGTAAGCACCATAGGGCATGACATAATATAAATAAAGTAGTTAATTAATCTCGTTATTGACACTTGTATTGCAAGGATACGTTAAATTTGTGCGGATGAGGTCGCTCTATAATCAGCGAACCCATGTACCTTTGCTTTTTCGGTTTTTTGTTTAGAACTTTTAAGGCCGACATGTTTTGGTCTAAAAACGAAAGCTGAACAGAATGGATTGCTTCCATCTCGCATGGAATTTCATATCTCGAAAAGGTTGTTACCGGAAAAAATATTTTTGATTGCTGACACATTTCGAACAGAAATCGGCGAACAGTATTACTTAGACTATTCAGAGAACTTGGAAAATGTAGATAGTATTTGACTGACAAAGTTTTCAAGTTTTATGGTGAAAATTGGTCCAGGTTCACATATAACTTTATTGTGGATCGTATTGGTCTATTTTTCGACCGTGGGGCTCACGCAACGAAGGAGCATAGAGAGTACAAAAATTCCGCCTTTTGCATTTCAGAAAGTATAATATACGGTATTTAATAAACACCCTTGCCTAACCCTAGCATTTTCAGGTGGTTATTAAACAAACTTCCCCCTTGGATTAATTTGTTATTTTTTCAATATTTTGGGGTTCAAAAAAATAGTTATAAGGCATGTAAATTTCAAAACTTTTTTGGAAAATGTCATTTATATGGAATTGTGTATGCTTGGCTTAGTAGTCGAAATGCCGATCACGTACACCTGCTTCTATCAAAACGGCTTAACTTGATCTATAATCTTTGTGGAGTCGCCACAGTCGCAAAAATCAAAATACGAAACTGAAATTGGATACAAACATTCATTCACCGATTAGGAGCTGAACACACGTTCACAATAGATTGGGAATTGAAACCATTGCGAAATAACTGATATATTTTTCGAAGTTTCACTTGTAGCTTTCAATAGATATATTCAAAACCTGCTATGCAGATGTTCGTCCAGACCACATTCCTGCACGGGCCAAGGGTTGATCTCGACCGGGTTGCAACTAAGCCCAAAGTTAATTGTCAAGCAGTTGATTTGCTAATGTCTTTCTAATGTCTTGTCTATGTAAAGGGTCTATACTCCTTAACAGAAATTATACCAGACCACATTCCTGCACGGGCCAAGGGTTGATCTCGACCGGGTTGCAACTAAGCCCAAAGTTAATTGTCGAGCAGTTGATTTGCTAATGTCTTTCTAATGTCTTGTCTGTGTAAAGGGTCTACACTCCTTAACAGAAATTATATATATTAGGTGTTTGGAAAAATTTGATCAGCGGCTTCGACAGGTAGAAATGAAAAAGAAATAGGAAATACCCATTGACAAAATGATTCAATTCGAT
This sequence comes from Glossina morsitans morsitans, assembly GCA_001077435.1. Taxonomy (NCBI): domain Eukaryota; kingdom Metazoa; phylum Arthropoda; class Insecta; order Diptera; family Glossinidae; genus Glossina; species Glossina morsitans. The sequence continues at coordinate 56,066 of CCAG010001058.1, read as the reverse complement.
GATTTTGACCTTTCTCTACATAAAATAACAGTTTTCCATTTAATATTATTGACTTATTCAGCGTAAGCCGGCGCTAACCATGGAACGCTCAAAATTGCATTTTCGATCTTCAATTCTTCTCTTATTTAATTTGAGGAAATCTGCTACCAAACACATTCAGAAGCTTATGACGATGCTACTTCATCATGTCCAAATTGTTGGTTTTGATTTCAACGGCTTAACAGTGAATTTGATGTCAATGACAAAGAATGGCCTGGAGGACCAAAAAAACCTCGAAATCACTGAATTACAAGACTTATTGGTAGAGAACTCAGTCCAAACTCTAAAAGAACTTTCGAATAGCATATCAGCTGATGTTTCTAGACATTTACATGCAATTTTTTCAATAAATGTCCTTTTTAAGTAAAAAAACTATCAACATTTTTGCAACCACCTAATACTTGTTTTTTTTATTGTACATATTGTTATGTGAAGTACATATGTCGTACAAATATTGCTTACACTACATAAATATATACCGCAAGCACATTTGTTGCAAATACATTACGTTCTGGTTGTTTTACATAGTAGGGATCGATGAGTAGTCTTTTCAGAGGAACGTTTTGAAATAGTGCTCTCGGGTTACGGTATGCTTTCTGCTGTTCTCGTATTCACTATCATATTAGTCGCCCAATTGGAATAAATTGGAAATGAATTTCAATAAAAATGCTATCGTTAACTGCGAACAAGTTAGTAAACGAATTGTCCTGACTATTATCTGAGTAACTATTTTTCGGAAATGGCCACGCGGTCTATAATGAAAGTTGTACATAAAACCATCAATAACTCGCCCATGTTTTTTTTTAAATTGCTTCACATTTTTAACTATTGTGGGCCTGTGTCTGGGTAGATCGTATCCACTTTCCAACGATTCTCAATTGATCAAGACATGTTTTGCATGAAATTTCAACCTTGTTTTGTTTATTTTTGTCGGTAAGTGAAGATTATGGGTCAAGCACGTCTATTTCGATAAAAGTTGTTCTATTTTTAATACATTTGTCGCACGCTTACACACATAATATGACTAATAATTTAGTCTAACGCTGTTATAATACCAATAATATATTAACATATAGGAAAGATTGTTATTTATGCAAAGAGTAGAAAAACCGCTCTTTAATTCTCAGTCTTCGGAACTAGTAGTAATAAAGGCAGTCTAAGAGGTATTTAAGAGTAGATTCAGCCCACCTTAACTTTTTAATTTGTTATGTCTCCACTTGTGATAGACTCATTTTCAATTAAGCTTCTTTGTCCGTCTGTCCGCCTTGTATTTTTGTGCTTAACCTCGCAACTTTTGAGATATTTTAATGAAATTTGGTACATCGACGCATTTTGACCCAATGGCAAACCTTATTGAAAATGGTTTCGATTGGATCAGATTTTCGAGCACTTTTCATATAACGCCTTATGTTGAAAACTCGCTATATGAATAATTGTGTTAAACGAAGGGATATAGGGTATTCAACGGTAGCCCGTGCCTCACAATGTTTTCATTTAATTTCCTCTTCGAAAGTAGTAGATTGTTTGAATTTAAACGATATCAAATATTTGCATCAGTAATTCTGTCCTATGCAATATGATAACTAATTAACTTCTACATGTTGTTTGTTTTAATCGTATCATTGCGCAAAATGTTTATTTACACCAGTAAGGGGTAACATGTTTTTTTTGTATCTCATACTCAGAGTATTGGTCTGTGAAAAAGGTTATAATCCGTTTCGCCAACATACAGAGGTAAGGCTATGAAGTCATATGTATCAACAAGTATCAAATAAGGGTATTTTTTTTTTTTTAGTTTGACTACGATACCAGTGTGCTTTAAAGAATAGATCAAGGAGCTGAAATGCGACACCATTACGTCATGACGTTTTCGCTTACCCAATATTTGGCTGGGTAATGCTTTTCACTATTTAGTGTTTATTGTTTCGTTTTTCCAAACAATAGCCGACAGAAAAGTCTATGCTTTGCTATCTAAGCATCTGCTTTTTACGAGCCAGCATAAAAGCAGAGCAATATTATGTTGTTTTTTCCTTGAAATTAGCTGAAAAAGGTTGCAGTTGGATGTGAGAACAAAAAAAAAAATTGTTTTTTTCCACAATATACTTAAAAAGTTTGAGGTAGAAAACTGCAATTTAAGTTAAGTACAAACTATTCATGGCCATTGCACTTACTTTGTTTCATTTCGTACGCATATAATTGGCTTTTATTGTTTTATTAATAAATTCATTCAATAATTTCTAAAATGCAAGCTTTTGATGGTTCAAAGTTAAACGCTTGTAAATGATAATCAATGACAATTTAATAGGTCAACTTTATAAATATTTAAGCCCTTTCGGCATTTTGATATAAAATGAAAATGGGTTTAATTTTCGTAGCTGCAAACTGAAAATCGTTAAAATGGCATAAAAGCGGATTTATGGCTTATAGTGAATTTCGTTAACGATGCCAACGCTTTGTGCTTGACGATGAAAAAAAAAAGACGGATTGACATAAATTAAGAGCTAAGTAATAGTTAAATACATAAGAAGACATCTTTTCATGAGGAGGGATAAATTCGTTTGTATGTTTTTTTTTTTATATGAGTTCGACTTCTTTGTTGGAAAAGTTTGTTCGTTTGAAAATAATAAAAAATGATAAACGCCCTATATCGCACACACGCACACTTTGCCTTACTCGAACCTTCAGCCACTGCTGTCGTGTTTTGCTTAAAATTAGATTTTTTTTTGTCTTACGAAGGTTCACTTTCGGCGAGTGGCTGCAAAAATGTTTGGATCCCAACTCATTTTGAAGAGGGCGCACCCTTGAACTAAGACAACTCAGCTAAATTGAATCAAAGTGGCACATGAATTGAACAATAAATGGATAGATGTCAGACAAACTGACGGACAGACAAGCTTAAATGCCTTTAAATGGATTGGTATAATAAAGGTTGCGTCTATATGATTTTGTTATGGCTTTTGCCAAACATTTTCATAAATTTAATACGCCGTTACCACAAGTAGTGTAAGCTGGCGTTCTCCTTGAGTATTATCTATGAAATAAACAAGATATTTGCAACACACGCAGATGCACTCATTTATGTGACTTTCAAACTAGTAAAAAATTTATATTCCGTTATGACCGAAACTTTTACACCCAACATCTTCGTGTTAAAAAATTAAACACAAAAGAAAAAGAAAATATCGATACTCTATAATATCCTGGGATAGAGAGTTAGGACGTAGACGAGGAAGATTTTCAAAAATGAATTTGTGAAATTTAAAGCTGGTAAGAGATGACTCTTTATTATGGGAGTATATTTATTTTCTCACCATGAAAGAAGCTTCAAATGTATATGCATATAATGTATAGTGTGTAATTCTGAATCGATTTAAGCTTAACCGTCTGTCCGCCTGTAATGAACATTCTCCCATTGACGGAAACATTGCTAGTTCTTGCACACACTCAATGCAAAATTTTCAATTCATTTCTGGTGAATTGTGAAAATTTGAATTTCTTCCTACAAAACGAGCCTGCTTTTCATTGAACTAAAGAAACGATCATTTTGTAATGAAAGGAATTTCGGCAGAATTAAGTTTGGATACACTGCTAAGACAAATTTAAGAATAATACATTGAATAAAAAAACAGCTGGATCTACCATCTTTATCTTAAAAAAAAAACAACACAACACAAATACAATTTCGTCAAAAAGGGCTTACTTGGTGTTGTGGCCTTCGTACGTGTGCTTCGAGCGATTTGACTCATTTTCAACACTAAACTGCATGCAAAACCTTCCAATTTTTCTGCCAAGTTTGATGCCAGGGAAGCAGTTTCCACTATGGACAGATGAACATGTTCAGAATTTGATGTTGATCAAGTATATATGTAATTTATGATCTTTCTGAAGCTTTCTCTTCGGTGCTGAAAACATTTCAACGAAATGATTATACCCTTTCCCCCGGTGGTGGGTATAATGATGTATGAAATTTGAAACTGACCAACGTGAAGTGGAATTTTCTTTAGAAAGCAGTTTAAATTTAGGAAAACTAAAAATTTAAGGCAATTAGTTGGCAACTTATGAACTTTCATAAGGCGTAAGCATAGAAGAAGTTTTCGAAAAAAAGGAACTTTCTTTTATTGCTACTTAAAGTTGCACAATCATTACTTGACATTATTACGAAAATGTGGTACAAAGAACATTGAAGAGAAGATGCTTTGGAAGGCGTACATTTAATGGAAACATTACTGCAGATATATGCGCATATTTTTGAAAAAAATTCTGATGCGCAACACATACGCTTTGAATTTAAATACAAATTAGATTAAAGGGGTAGAGTGAAGTAGTTTAATTTACTTATTCCTTATGATAAATTAAAAAAAAAAATCCTTTGAATTTATACTGAATATAACAAACAGTTAACTTTGCCGCACAACATAACATCAACTATTTATTTATGTTGATTGCTTTAATATTGCTATTCTTGAACGTTAACTATTCCAGCCGCGTAAACAGTGTCGTTTAAGCGGTTTTCGCTTAACAGGTCAACAATAACGCCAAACAAACCAACATTAACAATGAGAGAGGAAAAGAACTACAACATTAACAGCAAACAATAGAGGAAATGCAAGAGTTTATATAAATAGCTTCAGGTTAAATAATCGCACATTCATCATACGTCAAGTAGAACACTTTAACTGGTGTTGTGTGTTCACTTACACTCTCTGAAAAACTGCAAGAAACACATATGATTCACATGATTAAGGGAAAAGCAAGAGATCCGATGCATATGCAGTTGAAAAGAAGGCTTGAAATGAAGCAAAGAGTTTAACTAAATATAGAAAAGTGGAACGAACAGGAGCAAAATCTTTGTAGATGGGGAAAGGGAAAAACAAAACATACGATATAAGAGCACAAGATTATGTAAGATTGCATATAAATAATAAAGTCATATAATGAAAAAAAATTGCACTGTTATTGTCGGACAAGGCCGTCCAATAAAAGCCCTCCATCAGATCGCATAATGCAGTTCTGCATTTTTCTTCGTCATAAAATGTCAAGAATTATAACTCGTGGCTTAGTTTTAATGAAAAAAGCTCGCGAAAATATGTCAAACCGAACCTGTGGTCAAAGTCTGGCGCCATTAATTTATGTATCAACTCAGTATTCTGGAACAATTTCCAGCATGAAATGCTAAACAGTTAGAATATCTTTTCATGTGAGGGCTTATCTCTTTTAAGAGTATTTATGTGGGAGAGACTTCTCCTACAAAATTTTCCACCTTCATCTACTTTTCGCCTATTTTTGTCGAGCCATGTCAAAAGTAAGAACTTTTTTTTTTCGTATAACGAGTACTCCAAGAGGGGGGTTGATAAGGAGAGCGCCGGTGAAAATGGCTCTACTAAAGCTACTCTCGGCAGAATTCGCCTTTGTGGCCTATTTTATTGAGTAAACTTGTAAAATTCCTACTTGTGGCTTTAATATACGACGGACAGACAGACACAATTCGATACAGAAAATAATAATGATGATACTTAAGCCGTTTTACGTGTTGCCTACATTCGCACAAGCCTTATCTACCCGTACATCTGTAGTGATGTAGACATTTTGCATATTCGGCTTAGCTAAAAAAGCTTTTGGCCGTTTAATAAAGGAAATTGCATTTCCTAAATATCTTATATCGATTGCTTTTATTTTGATTAATAGTTATAGCTTTTAACTATAAGATAACGACGACAAGGTATATAGCGATAAAGGTACACATTGGTCTCTCTTTCTCTCTCCCTCTCTCGGCTTAATTAATAACGTGATAATCAGCTTTAGGTAGAAGCGTATGGAGACACTTGAGAAATTGAATAATGCTGATCTTTTTCGCATTTTAAGTGTTATTACGTGTTATCTGAACAAACAACACCATATAGTTATTCATATATACCATCTCTAAAGCATGCGATGAGCAGGTGGAATTGAAATTAATGTCGCTGGTTATTTTTGAAATCCTTTTTCATTTCCTATCTATTATACACATTGATTTCTCTGCTGGAGGGTGAATGCTTTCCAATAAGGATTTTTTCAAGCGTAATAATTAACAAAAGAAAACAGATTACAATAAACATACAATACGAGCTAAACTTAAAAAGACAAATTGAATGACAAGTGCTTATGCTTATCAGATTAAAAGGATTTCTTTTCTCGAACTATTTTTTTACCATATACCGCTCTTGTGATGCAGCGTCTATAAAGTTTGTGCGGGTGTATATAATCTGCAGAAGTTGGACCCACTTTTTTTTTAGAATCGATCGATCCACAAGCGTTTCCTATCGTGAAGTTAAACTTTCGTTGCAGGGATCCATGTTGAACACTCCGTTCGGTATCATATTCTTACCAAATCGATTGAATACCGTTAACTCATCTCCTTTTCTACTCCTTAGAACGTAGCTTAGGTGCGCACGTCTGGATTTACACGAAAGATGCAAACACCGAAAGAATGCGAAATTGTTTTGTTTGGGCAACAGCACATACGCAAACAACAAAATAAATGTCTGACAAAAAACGGAAACTATTTGTGAATCGGCCTAATACTTCCGTCTAAAATATATCTACATATTTTTTCACATAAAATTGATCGTTCATTTAAAGAAAATGTTAAACGATATCTTATTTGAAGCCCTTTTTGTTAGCCACCACTTTTTTTTATCGTACCGGCAGCGTATGAAGTCAAAGCGATAACACTATTTTTAAATTTGTCGACAACTTGACATACACAAACGTCAAATCGGATTACTGTGAGGTAAAACTTAAAGGTGATACCTTCATATGCAGACGGTTATATAACCGTTGAAGAGTATTAAGACTTGTGCAAATCAAAGTACTGATAGGTTCGGCGACACCTATTGGTGAAAACGGAAAAATAATGCGAAGTATCAATGTACACAACTGATAAATTCGATGATTTCGAATAAAATAACCGTTTTCCATTTAGTATGTTATTCAGTACATACGGGCGCTAATCAACACTGACGATGAAATGCGAAATGCACAAGAAATCACTTGCCCATAGCGATCCATATCGGCACCGAAGCGGAATATTCATGGCCGTTAAATTGTACTGCGCACATGGTGGGATCGTTCTGTCGGGCTGGTATATGGCAGAAAGAGGGTACAAAGTTGTAGATGATGATATTGTACCAATATTTCTCAGTAAATGCTTTTTTAAGTGAAAAAATGATCAAAATATATGCAAGCAACTAATGTCTACAAGTTTAGCACTGGTTCCTTTAATGTTAGTCACGCCCTCTCATTAAAGTTTGCAAAAACTGATCTTCGCTTCTAACATTTGAAAAGTAAGTTATGCCAAGAAGTAATCTGCAGTAATTTCGTAGAATGGCTTAGATCAAAGTCTTTACTTTCTTAAGAAATTTAACTGTTGAGGCAATTCCTTCAGAAAGGAAATTTGATCTGAACCTTCCTGTGAAATTAGTTATTAGCGGGATTTTTTTTACTACCGATTATAATATCTAAAACAGTAGGTCGCGTCGGTGTGATGTCTTCTAGAAAACAAACAGGCTAAGGTCGATGATCTTCTGCAATTTCCCTACTGCTACGAAACCTCGACTGTCTTCGGCCAGAAAAGTGATTTATGCCTTTTATTTGGCTTCTCTTAAACTAAAGTAATATGATTTATTAAGGAAATTCATTAACGACAACTTGGTTTTTATGATGAACGCACTTAGACCTCTTAGTTGCAATTTTTTAATTCATGATAGTTCCTTGAGCTGCATGGATATACTAACGACCACTTACAACATAAACAAGTTCTCTCTATTTTTGAAGAATCGTCAAAGATGTCATCCCATCTAGGAAAAGTAGTTTGTTATGAATAGGAGCATAATATGTAGTAGGCAAAGATATTCTATTTATATCCTATACTACTTGTGGTACAAGGTTTATTAACTTAGTGCGGAAGTGCATTTATTATACCGATCGATTCAGATTCGTACGCTAAATTGATTTAAGCTTGTCTGTCCGTTTGTCCGTCTGATGTCTGTCCATGAAAATTTGTGTCGAAGATACAGGTAGCAATTTTTTAGATATTTTGATGAAGTATGGTATAGTGACGTGTTTTGGCCCAAAGACAAACCCTATTGAAATGGTTCGGATTGATTAACTTTTTAAATCACTTCCCATATAAAGATTTGCCGAAATAAGGCATATTAAGCCAACCGGTCTGGGGTATTAGATATAATTCTGTATATAGGCGCCTTACAGCGAAAATTCGTAAATAAAAATGCGATTAGAAGAAATTTTCTGGGGGTTACATTCCTTATGTTGTAAGCTTCTTCGAAGTTTTTTTAGCAGAAAATCTTTCGACCTATACTTCAAGCTGAAACCAACAGAAGAAAAATATATTGTTTGATTTAATGTGCTATTGCCCACGGAATACTTTAATACTGTTCTGGACAAGTCATTCTGGCCGAAGGGTGGTCTTGTAAGAGAATTTAAACCTTCGGCACTGATGAAAAATAAACTGCTTAATGTAAAAAGCTAGTTATGCAACCACTTAGTTTTGGAAGGAGCAAGGTTCGCGACTTAAGTACTCATACTGTGGATTGGAAATATCAAGTTTTTGCCTTCACAGAGACATGGATAAAACCCATGTAATACCCAAAATAAGTTCAGCTGAAATTTTTTGTCCAGGGTATCAAGTCTTCCGAGGTGATGGGTCCAATAGAAATCGGGGTGGTGGTGGTGATTGCGGTGCGTGCCTCAATTTCTGCTAATTTGTTTGGCATCTCTAATCCGAATAATGCTGAGTTCATTTGCGTTCGTCTGAAGTCGTCTGAACTTACTTTTACTTTCCTCCATCGTCTAAATCAGTCATCTGTTCACAGCACGTCACTGTCATTCGGGAAGTGTCCTATTCGATGGGTTCTAATCATGTTCCTATCATAATAGGTGACTTCAATATGCCGACTTTAGAGTGGAATCGCGATGATGAGGGTGGTTTTTATATCCCGTGTTATTCGGAGGTTCGTTAGGATTCCTTCTTTCAAGAATCTGCGGACGGATTTAAGTATGGTATATGATTCTAGTCACAGACTTCTGGAGTTAATATTTCGAACTATGCCTAGCTACTCTCCGTGGTAGATGAAAGAGGTTAAACGCCTTAGAAACCCCAGAAATAGACGGTTTAAACAGTTTATGGAAGCATTTGATCTGATCTCTATTTCTAGTTTGTTTGCAAAATTTTTGGAACTATCTTGCACTGATCATAGTTGCGTAGATGTTGATAACTGCCCCTACTATGTCGATAATTATGACAGTTTTTACAATATGAAATCCTCGGATTCTAAAGTTTTAATGTCCTATGTGGGCAAAGCTTTTCATGTTCCATCGGTCCGAATGGCGTCGCTTTAAGGGTTCTATTCCGCTGTGCAGATGTTTTAGTAGAACCGATTAAGCATATTTTCAATCTTTCTTTGTCTAGTGAAGTTTTTCCAGATATCTGGAAATGCAGTTATATTTTAATGCTGCAAAAGTCTGGCAGTCGACAACCTATTGACGATTACAGAGGCATTGCGAAACTATCCGCTTTGTCTAAACTGTTGAAACAACTTGTTACAAGAAAATTAATTAACAATATTAAGTCTAACCTTGCCAAAATGGCTTTCTGAATGGCAAATCTACTCTGACTAATCTCTTAGAATTTGCTTGCCACGTCTTTGACTCATTCGAGAGTGGCATGCAAACCGATGTTATTTATATTGGCCTTAGTAAGGCCAAAGTTGTCATGAGTTACTAATTTTCAAGTTAAAAAAAAGTTGGTTTTATTCAAGGTTTAGTCAAATAAATTGGTTTCGTTCTTATCTTATGGATGGTACCCAAAGAGTTTTAATTAGCTCGTGCCTGTCTGAGCATATAACGATGAAATCTGGAGTTCCGCAGGGGAACAGTCTAGGCCTACTGTTCTTTTCTTCATTTATAAATGACTTGCTTAACATAATTCAATGTATGCTAACGATGTTAAGCTGTTTCTGTTCTCACCGAGCTTAGAATGTTTCCGTCTCCTAGCATCCGATATATTTTTACTGTTGAAATGGTAAATGTCATGTCGTTGAATATAAAAAAAATGTAAATTTAGTCTAGATGGATGGCCTGTGGGGTCGGTGTCTTTATTTAATGATATTCGCGTAGTTTTTGATACGAAACTGACATTTAAACTGCATGTGTAATCGGTGGTACGCAAAGCAAGATCTGCGCTTGGTTTCATTAAAAGGTGGTTACAGTGTTACGAAAGGTCCCTACATGGCTTTGACAAGGCCGTGAGTTGAGTATGCGTCTGTCATTTGCTCTCCGAGTTGCAATTATTACATTGATATGGTTGCACAAATCCAGAAACAATTCCCTTTGGTTGCCTTGAGAGGAATGCGATCGAATAATAATAGAACATTACCTCCCTAAGAACAGTGTTCACTTTTGATCCATTCACCAACTCTTGAAGACAGAGAATTTTTTCTTGCAATAGGATTTCCACTGAAACTTCTTTAAGGGGATATTTCGTCGCCAGTCTTGCTTGGCAGACTTGATTTTAATATTCCTACAAGAGTCTCAAGGAATTTCATTCCTCTTCCGTTGTCGCAGTCTAGAAGTAATTATGAACAATTTTCTCCTTTCCGTGTTCTCTTTTTTTATTTAACGACTTTTATTATTTATTTTCGAAGGACGATTCAAGCGAAGTGAAGTCGGCCTTAAGAAGACTGCTCAACTCAACGTAGTTCGGCTCAGGGCGAATCTTTGACTCTCGTGATTTCATTTTCTGCAATACACCTACAAATGTTATTATCTAGATTTATTTGTCTCATTCTCCTTTTTCACATACCGACAAGGAATGAATTGTTCTTTTTGATCATTTAGTTGGTTTAATATCTGATTCTTCCTACTTAAATGGTGAGACTAACTTTGCTTGTAAGTCTTAATTTAAAACAAATATTTTATTTTTAATTTATAATCATTTTTGCTCATTTCATCTGATTGGTTTATCTTGTACTGGCTATATTCACTAATTGGGTAAATAAATAAATAAGTACCAGCTCTGCTCTCTTGTCAAGTGAGGACAACCTAAGCCTTAAACTTTGTCAACGAAGGCGAGCGCGGCAGACAATCTAAGCAACTTTTTCACTGTTTTCGAGATGGAATTGCAAAATAAAGCGCAATCCCATGGTCAAGGCTTACTCATTTTCGACACAGGACGATATTTTGTACAAGATGAAATTTGCATAATTATTAGATTCAGTTATTAATGACCAATACTCTATCATTTGGAACGATAACGACATGTCGTTAGAAGAAGACTCCAAATGCCATTGATTTCCTGTCTATTTTATGTACTAATTTGCATCCATGTTCGTCGCTCTACTCCTTAAGAAATTTATTTATGTTTGTAAGTTTCGTTATTCCCGATTGAAGGGATCTCTTTTACGGAATCCATATTAAACCTTAGAAAAGTGCACTGCATTCTTACGTGCTGCCAGGTACGGTGAACTTGAGCGATTAATTTTTATCTATTTTTTAATTCTAAATATTCAAATAATTCCAGCGATTGTTTTTAAAACAGATGTTTAAGAAAACATATTGTTTTTTTTTTTTTGTTGTAATTTTTTAAATTTTTATTTTGAAGCCTAATTACCTATTAAATTGTTGTTGTTGCTATCGTTATTATTATTATTAGAAACAAGCAGCAAAATAACCCCGAATTGAGGTCATATCCTTTGTAGTTTAACTAATTGCAACGTCCATTCCGCTTAAAAAGACACGCACGCACACAACGAATCTAGTCTTATATACAGCAGCAGTAGCACCAGCAGCTGTATAATAAATTCATTCACAGCTGCAATCGCACATACGCGTCCACACCATTCATTCACGTAGACTATATATGCATAACTTTATATGTTTCACACACGCAAAGCAGGCGTTTGTTTCCGTCAATTCTGTAGATTTTGCCATTTTGTTTCTTGTGTTTTCTTTATCGTGAAAAACTTTAACATAAACTTTTCTCTTTTTTCTCTTTTTGCAACAATTTTCCTTTCTTTCTTTTTTTGTTTTTTTTTTTTTCTTTTTTTGTTACTTATTATTTAAAAAAATATTTATTATTAAACATTTTTTCCCGACACCGCGTTATCCTGTCTGCATTGCACGTTCGTTAGCTTATGAAAATTGGGGCAAAAGCATCATAACATTTTCTTCTTGCCGTTGATTTTGTTGTTATTGCTATTGCAAATTTCTTGAATTGCCTTTGCTTTACTTTTACTTAGAATGTGTTTGCTCTCATTATTGTGAATTCACACATTTTCCTTAAAACACTTTGCGGTTTATTAAGCATTTACGTGTTTTATCCGCATTTCAAAGTCCGTTTCGTTAGAGAGATTACGCGCAACTAAGTTTGCCATGCAGTGGACATTGCGTCTGCTGCAGGAGAGCAATTTGTGTAAAAGTTTTTGAAAAAAGCTTTTCATTTGCGTGCAAAAGCAAAACAAAACAAATATGACTTTTATTTATACAGAGGATGCAAGTTTTTCGGAGTTTTGCATGAGGGTCATATGGTGTGTATTCGGAATAAGCGGAAAAGTGTACTTTTCTGCTTGGCGGTTGCTCGCAATACGAAAATTTGAATATGTTAATTTCAAAGTTGAATAACTTTCCTGCCTGTTGAGCAGTCTTCAATCCACTTTCAAGAATGCATTGTTAAATGCATTGAATCGTACGCATACTTACTTATCTCTGTCTTGTGGGTTCTTTATAATGGAAAAATCCTTACGCTAACATTACATAGTAGTCTCCATCATGGGAAATTCTTTACTCTACTCCTTTAATACCATAAACAAAACTGCAAGATGTAATGGCTTACTAACTCTTAATGTTCATCGCATTTCCTAAAATAAACAAAATTAAGAAAAAGACATTCAACTTTTTTATAAGCTTAAGCAAGTATATATATTATTGCTCGAATAGCTCGTATATTTTCCGTTGTTTCGGCTTAAATCGAAAGACAAAAATCACGATTTGGTGATCAAAAACCATATCAAAGTCAATAGCCAACAACTCAGAAAATTATATTCTGCTTTGGCCGAACCTTTTATTCTCACTGTTACCGCAGAAGAAGACTAAAGTTATAACTAATTCCTTACTCACAACGCTTTATCACTTTCCTTTCGCCGTAGTCATGACTGGCTGCTCTAAATATTCAACATGATGGTAGAATATCGAAAAATTTCGAAATTTCAATGAATTCTTTATAAATCGTTAAGCACTTGTTTTTATTATCACCTTACAGTTATGTACAGTGACTAATTAAACACTTTTTATAATCATCGTAAGAGGTAAATATTAGTGCAAATGGTATAAATAAGTCACATGCCTGTAAGACATGCAACTGCATATAGGAGAGCCAATAGCTTAATATATGACCATACTTGATCGTTATGAAAGACGGAAATCCTTCGTCCATGTCTGTGCAGCTGTCCATCTCTTGAAAATGCAATGGCTCTTTCATAATCTTGTGGGAAGCATTTATTTTTACTGATCTGCTTAGGCCAATAAACAAACTAGTTAACTGGTCTATGGGTCCGCATTTTAAGTTCATGTCCGTCGTTAAAGCTAACAAGTATTTAATCATCAACCTCGTTAGGTTAACATCGAAAAGCAGCTGCTTAGGGAAAAAGTTATCATATGTATTTACTTTAGGACGGGCTCGTCCACAACTACCGATCATCCCCAAGTAAAAGACCGACACTTCTTAGCTGTGCTCATAGACCTATAATGTGTCGCTAAAGTCTGCGTACATACGTTATATGGTTTGTGATATATTGTGTACAATTCGTTGTGAAGGAATTTTTTATTTAACTGCTGTGAAAAGGTGTCCAACTTGTTACTTAAACTAAAAGACGTAAAAATGCTTTAATTGGTTACGGGCTATCGGCAAATATCCTACGCCACCCTATGCTCGATTCATATAAAGACTTTTCAAAACGCGGTGGTATATTGAAAACGTTCATCTTTGTCCCAAAATATGGCGATGTATCAAATTTCTTCGAAAGACCTCAAAAATTACAACAGATGGACAGAAGGATAGACAAGCTTAGATCGATATAATAAAAGCTGGATCCATCTCAAGTTCTTTTGGATGCTACATACGACTGCACAAACTTAATATATCCTTGCATCACAAGTGATACGGCGTAAAAAGATGACAATTTAATAGTTGAGGAACCCTTTCTAAAGATTGGAGACTTCTGTATACATTAATCACTCAAAATTAAAGATTTATTATAATTTATTAAAATCATCCTAAACTTTTTAGAATGAACCCGAAACATAGTGTGCTAGGATATTAGAAAGAAAGATTAGGAATTTTCTAATATTTCGTAGGTAGATGAGTGCATTTTCCCACTACAAGGCATCGATCTATTCATTTCGCTTATATATAAAATGCTTCTCTTAACTACTGAGTACTCAAGCTCAAGAAGACTACGTATAATCCCCGTTACAAAGTAAGTCGCACGCATACATATGTGATTAAAACGGATTTTCGTGAGACTTCGAGTTTGATTATATTAAGAAACGATACGAAATTTTGTAAGCGAGTCACCCGCGCTATTCTTTTGCAACAAAATGAATTTTCAGTCTGCTTAAGAATTTATTACGCGATAGTTGTGTGCAAATAATAAAAAAGCGAAAACGAAAAAATAAAAAATGAAATCCCTTCAAAATTATAAAAAACTTATCTAAAGTTCAGCATATTAATTAATATAAGAACAGAAATAGCAGTTTTCGAAGCAATTAATGATAGCATGATAAATCAAAAAGCATAACTTTACATATATATATAAAAAAGGAAAATAAAAAAAAACTAAACAAAAATTGTGTCAAAAATCTGTTTTTTTTTTTTTTGTTTTTGTTTTAATAAATTCTTAAGGAAATCTTATCTCTTTCTTGTTCTTTTTACTGCTTAAGCTTCTTTTTTTAAAAGGTAAGTAATTGTGATTATATTTGGAATTTGGCTTTTTATTTATTTTTCTTGAATTTTGTACTTTTTTTTTTTTCGTTAAACATTTACAAGCGCATAACAAATTGTTATCAGCGCTTGACTGTGATCTATAAAACTTTTGCTTGAAATTTATTTATTATTCACGCGTGCTCTTTATGCATTCAACGGTTAACTTTTCGTGTCTCTATAACATTTCATGTTAAACCAAAAAAAAAAAAAAAAAAAAGAAAAAAGAAGTTAACCAAAAAAACTAAAAGAACGGAATAACCGATTTTTACCTTAAAAGGGATTCCGAAATACCCACTATTTTAAATAAGTCTCATCCTTGCAAGCGGTAATAATTTTTATAAGTTTTTGTTCGAAATCCTTTTCACGTATAGTTGAGCCATGCAACTGTGGGCGAGTCAAAGAAAATTTACAAATTATGCTTGGTGATCAAGATTTACGTACGTTCAGTGAACAGTTCGATCGGTAGCTTCAATTTTGATTTATTAAGTGAATAAGCGAAGTTTAGCGTACTTCGCGTATCTTCAAAGTTTCCATCTCGATTTTTATAAGGAGAACTGTCGAAGGAGTAAAAGAGATGCACGCGAGAATGCCAACGATGACTCAGCTTCACAGTGTCCGCTGCCTTTAGAAACCAAATATTTCTCAATTATTGGGTCGATCATTTTCATGCGAAACTAGAAACTTTGCACCTCTCTCAGACGTTTGTTTTTGACAGTATCCCGCAATATGCTAGATAGTCGGCGGTACGCATAGTTGTTGTTGCATTTACTAAAAAGTATTAATCCTAAGAAAAAAGTTAGCGTGAAGTTTGGACTCCTCACAAGCATTGGGTCGCTTGTTTTTTTTGTGAGTCTTGAAGAACACATTCTCTCCGATATTTTGATTTGACAAAATCACTCGTGAGCAACAACATTTGGGGTAAGAGAAACGCATTTCAATGCGAAGCAGTTTTATATAGGAATCATAAACTATTGAGCCTAATAGCAAAGTTACCACCGAAACGCATGTGAATAGTGAAAAGCCAAACGCATCCTTTTATATTTTTTTATATTAAACTTCTTAAGGCTCAATATTCCATATTTTACCAGCTTAAAGTATAAAATTAACCGTTTAGTGATGCGTTTTAAATTTTCGAAAATTTTTCGTAAGCAAGATGGTTTCAATAGTTAAAGAGATCAGCCATTCGGGCTGGTATATGCAGCAATTTTCGGCTGTTAATCTCAAGCAAGACTCTGACAAAGAGAGAGAGAAGAATGACGGACGGGTACGGCTAAAGCAATTTCTGAAATCAATTTTCATCATTCCACAACAATATTTACTAGCATTTGCAGAGCCGACAATGGTGACCTCTGCGGATGAAGAGTATGCAAGTAACCAGTCATCATCATGGTTTTATGGACTTTGTACTTTTAAGGACTGACGGACAGACTAAACTAAAGTAATTCGCGAAATAGTTTTTCACTTTCATATCTTATCTAATAACAAGCAGACGAATGGACAGACAGGTAAGGCGAGATCTCCGCTAATATATACATTCAGTATAATCACATATTTTTCTCTTATTTCTCTTTTTGGATGAAGGGTACACACGTTGCCAATGTTATTATACATTTATAGTTGGTTCATACTTATTTTGATAAATAAATTTTTCTAATCTCAGCATCTTACTGTCCGGTATATAATTAGTATAAATTTATTAGCAAACACATATGCATTTATTATAACTTTTTATATAGAGCGATTTTCTTTTTTTCACTAACGAATGCATAGATGATGCCTTGCAGTTATAGAAATTACAAAAAAAAAAAAAATGTAAAAAATCTGTATATAGCGGCACATGTACATCCATATATTATTTTTCCATTTTATGTCGATACACTTTGATCTTAAAGCATTAAACGAATAAAACAAAAAAAAAAAGAAAAAGAAAATAAGAAAAACTGATAATTGTTTCCATATGTTTTACTAGTATTTAAGCGCAATAACGTGAAAAATTATATTAAACTGAAGCTGCAATCGTTTTTTATATAATCATGATAATCATTTTCAATACTCGAACACCTTTTCCTGAAGGTGAGACAGGCTTATCACAAAGAAATAAAAAAAAAAAAAAGAAAAAAAACGGAAAAGAAAGAAAGAAATTTGTTTCAGCTCAGTTCGAATCTTTTTACACCCGCGTCCTTGCTTTGCACGAAATGCTTTTCAGTTCGAATTTTCCAAAAATGTTTTCCATAAACCTTAGCATATCATAATTCTTAAATAAGTAAATTGTTATAATAATGACGCACTGTTTCGGAAACTTACAATGCAGCCTATCATGGTAGCCCAGGAAATGTGATTAATATGTATATACATTGATGCAAACTTGGCCATGTAACATATGCTGGCCAATATAGTGGTATAATGAAAGCAAGTGAAAACATTATAGTCGGGCTAGGCGGACTATTAAACACCCTACACCAAATTGGCTAACACACTTTTTATTTTTTCCATAGAACCCAAGATTTATACCCTGTTTTTTTAGACACATGCTACTATAGGACTATGCTATTAAAAATTAGATCTATTTGCAAATGAAGTCTTACGTTGCGTTAGAATGGTTGCGCCAAAGAGGTTCAAAATACTTACTATTATGGGTTAATTGTCATCATAAAATATTAAAATTTGGGTTTTTTGCCCTATAAACAATCCATTTTCGTGAACTCCTTACATAGGGTAGGACTCAATCAATAAGCCGAGATTGTCGAAATTTGGGAAAGTTAATTTTTTTGTGTCATATTATTGTTATGATATAATTTTCATCAAGAAGCATTGAAAATTATACCTTTTTGTCGTATGAACTTCAGTTTTCGTTCGAGGGTTCAAAAATGCCCCAGCCGGTCCAACGTTTTCGTAGCAATTTAGAATGTTGGAATACTACTACTTAGCCACTTTTGTCGAGAAATTTTGAAAATTGCAATTTTATTCCACATAACGATTTTTCAGAATAGGGCATTATATGGGGAGTGTTCAAAAAGTGGGCCGATCCGAACCATTTTCAATAGCGTTCGTCCTTGGAGCAAAACCCGCCACTGTACCAAATTTCATCAAAATATCTCAAAACTTGCGAGCTATTGTAGGATGACCACAAAACTACATGGACAGACATCAGGCGGACAAACGAACAGGCAGGCTTGCATCAATTCAGATTGTGATTTTGAATTGATCGGTATAATAGGAGGTGAGTCTTCTCCCCGTCTGCGTGTTACATACGGGCGCACTAACTTAATATACCCTGTTCCATACGCTCTGTAGGGTATAACTGAACGTAAAACGTATAATTTAACCCTCTCGCGACGACACAACACACGTTATTGCACTTTGCGTTACTTTGCTGTCAAATACATCACTATCAGTAACTGCCGTACATAGGTGGCGCCAGTCGCTAATACTGCGCGAAAATAGAAAAAGCGAGCTAAAGCAAAACGTGTAACGACAAAACTTTAACGATCGTTACCTGAAAGATAGCAGAGTCGGTCAATTTCATGATTCTGTAATATGTTTCAATGGTTTACCTCCTCGAGCCCAATACATTGCTTTGTAAAAGGAAGGAAGCGATAATTACAAATCCGATCTTTACGGTTCTTTCCAAGACCTTCAACCTTTTTCCAAGTTCAAACAATGTAATTCATGTAAAGAAAACCTCGTGAAACACCGCAGACAGGCAGCTTCTTATCCATTTTCAAAGTATTATTACTATTATGTACTTGGTCTCAATGAATTGGTGGAAACTTTTAACTTCAAAGGGTCGGATAGAAAGCATATAATTGAATATAGGATAGCCTTGCAAATAATCCATATGATGAGATTATATTACAAGATGCTTAAGCTTACAGAGCAATCGTTCAAAATCAAGAAATTCTACAGAAGTATAAAAAAGTTTAAATATAATTACGTAAAGCCAAGTCAAGTCAATTCCAGTTTTGTGAATGACTCGAAAAACAGTTAGAGAAACGAATTACAATTTCTCACCGATCACGTTTAACAAACCAATTAAACTATCGTCTTACGTCTACAGGCTTCATAATGAAAGGATTTTTTTAACACAAGATATGTTAATAACACTCTGTGACACTTCTCTCTTTTTCTATACGAAGCCAAGCGATAGCGATCGCTTCTGAACAACAAAAGATGTTGTGTTCACACTGGAGCAAATCAAAATATGGAAGGAGCAAAATCCTTTATTAACCACGAGGCAGATTGGAATCACTTTTGCATGCCAGTTTCTGCCTGTTTTAAGTTTGAAATCAATATCTGCTATGGATAATAAGTCAAACGCATACACACACACACACACACACTTGTTTATCAGAATGATTATGAACATAAGTCTTCTTTCATGCACATGCACAAACTTGATCTGTGCAATATAAACGTTTGGTAACATCCACATCAGGACAGAACTAAGTTTTTCCAGGCCCGGTTTTATTTACCATTTACGCCTATTTTTAATCTGGTTATAATTCAACATTCATTCCCACATAGTCTTACAACATCTGCATAGTTTTGTTTGTAAAGAGGTTGAATTATTGATATCTTTAATATTACTTGGTAGTCGGTTGAATTCCATCAAGGCTATGTTTAGTTAAAAAGATATAAGCAGGTGAAGATGACGGAATTCCATTCATAATCATGCTATAATCAACTATACAAATAGCCATTGGCTAGTTGGAGTAAGGAGAGTTGTACGACCGAGGGACTTACAAAGGATTATAAGCACACAGAGGGGGAAAGAATTCATATATCTCGATATGTCAAATAGGAGATCGAACCTAACATGTGAATTTATATTTCAGCTTTGAGAGAAAATTTTAAAAACTGTCAAGAAAGCGATTACCTTTTTCTCGAAGCTTCCCTTAACTAATTACTTAGGGGGGAAAACCAATCATCCAAACCAAAAGCAAGTAATAATGTAGTTTTACTCGAAACTCCACTCAAACCTTAAACTTGCAACACTTTGCGATGCACACGCACCATCAATCAATTTGAATCCTTTAGTCTCCTGGTAGAACTGTTGTTCGTCAGAATTTTCAATGTCATGGTAGGCGTCGTGTAACTATGGCTTATACACTCTTAACTGGTGTTCAGAGATTAAATTTAAAAAAGGCTGTTTCTTCTTATGTTGAACTCTAGTGAAATGAAAATTCCAAAATTTTCGCCTACAGTTCAATAAAAAATATTATGTGAACAGTAGGCGACTACTGAGGTAACATTTGGAAAAAAAAGGATCGGCTTTCAGATCTGTTCTTTGAGTGGTACATCTCGCATTCGAAAATGTATTCGCAGGTATTACCAGACACTTCCATAAGGCGGTGAATGCGGCCTCTCGCGCTGTCGAAACTTTAATTATTGTAATTATGCGTTCAAAGAATAGCGATACTCTAGTCCAAAAGGCATTTCTCTCTTCTGGTTTTCATAAAAAAGAAAAAGAAAAAACTTAGATACGAAGTCCTAATGCGCTTTCAGTTCATTTAAGTAGTGTCTACCTCTGATATGTCTCTACGTCCTTGACGACAGTCGGAGAAATTGTGCGCAGACATCTTCGCAAAGAAATGCTTTTGTCGATGTTTTACAAAGCAATTTAAATAAAGTCTTACAAGCTACGCACAGATGTTGATCTTAAAATTCAGATAATAACCTAGAAAGGAGCCGGCGGACGACTCTTTTTCTTTTTTACTGCAAATGTACAGTCACCCACTGTATATAAAAAAAGGCATTGTTGTTATTGTATTTAGTATGGAGTACGTCTTGGAATTTTCTCGAAATAAACGTGTGGTTGTTTGGGGGGATAAAACGTCTCGAAAAGCTATTCGAAAAAGCAGAAAAGAAAAGAAGTTAGGCATTCTTTCTAACGACTCGAAAGTGTTTATTGTAGTGAAGAACTTAATATGCCTTCTCAAGGAGATAGTATGAACACTTGCTCTATTTACACGTTCATTACTCTTTAGATGATACACTGTATAAAAGTGTAGGAACACAATGTATATAAAGTATAGGAACTAATGCAGATAATTAAGTAATGGCGTACTTCCAATGGACGGTGTTGCCAGACTGTTGCCAGATTGTTTTGATATGCAATCGAATTGGTTTTAGGACTGGTACGGTCTTATATTGTACGATGGAATTCCTACACTATATATATATACAAATCTTTTTTTTTTGTATTATCTCTTGTGGCGGCTTTTTAGCTTTTTCTTCTTATATAAATTCAAAACAAAACAAAGTACAATTTTTTGTTTTTGTTTGTGTTTTTTTTTTTTGCAAATTTTTTTCTAATTTCAATTTGTCTGATCTTTCAAGTTAGTCACAGTGATCTTAGGTAAAAACAAAATCTAAAATAATAATTATAACAACAACAACAATAACTAAGCGTAACTGTTTATGCATTTACAGCAAACTATTTTGCAATTAATTTCTTCATTAGTTTGCTTTAATTAGTTGGCCGAGAATGTGTTGGTGGCAGACATAAGCGTTTATACAAAAAAAAAAAAAAAAAAAAAAATTGATAAGATTTCTATTTTCAAAGATTTTGAAATTTTTTTTTTTTTTTTTCTAAATAAATCAAAGGTTAGAAAAGTAATATTTAAATTTGATTTATTTATTAATACTAAATAGTTTCATTCGGGGATATAGCTGAATATAGTCATCGGCGAGCTATAGAATAACAATCGATAGACAATGATTGCCGGCAAAGAAAGTTCACGAAAAAAGAATTCGCAAGCGCGTAGTGAAGCGCTATGCAATAAATTACATACATGGACTGAAAAATGTGCGGAAACTACTATCGGCCAATTTCTTATACAAGTGACCGATCGAACGTTGAAAATTGTGGAAGAAACAGCCAAATGGAGTTTGCCGCAAGGTAAGATAATATTATATACAATATATGTATTTATGTATATATTATATATCTTCAAGTATCTCAATATTTTTCAATCATATTGCCTTTCTTTTGTTTAGAAGAGAATGATGCAAAACTTGTACGTCCCTTGCCGTGGATTCTCTTCTTCGCTCTCATAATATGGTTGCGAGCGTTACGCATATTATTTACAATGGCGGCATTGGTGATGGGTAATAATGCCATTACTCCACAAGTGATTGTGTATTTCATACAAGATCAACGCTGTAAGCTACAAGCTTTGCGTGTTCGTGGTTCCAAATCTCTAAAACAGAAAGGAAGCGAATTAACAGTGGATGCCGATAATAAATTATCTATTCCCGTTAAATTGGGTAAATTATTATCGCGAGCTATATGCCGGCCCGGTTATCTAAATGAAATTCCATCGAGTAAAATTATAGTTCATAAGCCAAATGTTCCGACAACGGAAAGCGACAGCACGGTAAGTTATCATGTCTTGAATTATTATTTCTCTGTCATTATTAACAAACTTATTATGCACTTTTAGAGCGATAATAATGCTTGCACACCAATTATGGAACGTGAAGATATTCATTTTCGCTTGGGCGAATTATTGAACAAGTATGCTAATAGGCCTTCCGATGACGATGATGATCCTGATTTTGTGCCAAGCCCTCGCCAGTTGAAGAGATCATCTTCAGCATCCAACTCGAGCGACAGTGATAATGAAAGTGAAACAAGTGATCTGCTGATGGTAAGATATTTCATAAGCTTAGAAGTTTTACTTTCTCTGAACAAGTTCTTCCGACATTAGACTGCTAAAGAGAACTATACTTCACCAATATGCGTCGTTACGCGAACCTATTCGCCCGAACTATGCACTGATAAATCGAGTTTTTTGCAGGGCACTTTTCACTATGCATTACTTCTTCGGCACTTCTTCGTTCCTCGTTAGTTTCATTTCATTTCAGATGAATTCCGAATCTCAATATCCGCTTCTAGGGACAATGTTTTGTGTCGATTAGAGACTAAAAGACGAATTGAATTCGCTTTTCTAGATAATCTCGTTACCTGCTATAAATGTAGGCATGGAATTCCACAAAGACATTAATTAAAATGCATTTAATTTAATATTTAGGTGATCCCCACCTACCATTACAATATAAATCTTATACACCTCAGAATGTCTTAAAGCTGTGCAACAGATATTTCAATAAATTTCATTTCTTTATCCATCCTTTAGCTGTATAACGGATATCTTATCCATGAAATATTAGAAATTAAAAATTTTTGTTAATAATGGCTTTGGACAATCCCTTATTGCTCATATTTTACACCAGTTATGGGGGAAAAGTACATTAAGTATACAACACTCAGAAGGAGTTGAGATAGACCCACTTTTTGTTATGTCGAATTCAGAATGTGATTCTGAATCGAACTTATTTTCCCGTGTGCCTGTCTATCTTGTATTCTTGTGTTCAGTGTAAACGGTTGCAATTTTTGAGATATTTTGATGAAATTTGATAGGTCCAACGACAAGCGTTATTGAAAATGGTCCGAATAGCATCACTTTTTTGATTATTTTCTGGATAACTGTAAGACGGTGTATAGTATTTAACAATGGGCTGTGGCACACTATGGTGTTTCTTCTTAGATTGATACCAAATTAGTCCATAGCTATGCAGATTTCATGCCAATATTTTTAAAAGTTAGCAAGACATGCTTGTTCAGTTTCATCGAAGACAAAAAATGCATTTTCTAAATGGATTTTATCTCTTTAGTCGAGTCAAAGGATATCTTATGTACAATTTTCCGAATTTCATCAAAGGCCAGGAATCGCAAGTATCTTAGTCAGCGAATAAGACGGGAACCAAAGCGGGCCGTCAAAATCGACAATCATTGTACTGTTCACTTAGAGTGATTTTTGTGGACTCAAACCTTTAAATGGATGCGACAAACATTTCCACTGTCAAATGTGAAAAATATATTCAGCACAAATGTATGTCCAGGAACTTGTAATAAAAGGGTACACAAAGTTTGCGCGGATACATGCAACAACTAGAAGGATTTGAGATAGACGCGCCTTTTACAACGCCGACGGGCTCAGCTGTCTTTTTGAATTGTTTCAAGCTTGTCTATCCGTCTTTCTTCCTGTCTATCTCGTTTGCTTGTGTTCAACCTGTTATAACTCAACGAATTATTACCGACGACATTATTGGGTGGTTTAAAAATTTCCACAGACAATCTTAAATTGTTACAGTTATCAGTTTAGTAGCTATTATTATACCCTACATCGCTTAAGGTAAAAGGGTATACGGATATCTCCAGAAAGATTTGCCATAGACGCACCTTTTGGTATACCGGTCGGTATAGATTAATTTTTCGCATCAATCTAAGCTTGTTTGTCCGTCTGACGTTTCTCATGTATTTTTTGTGCATTAGTTGTAGATGGCAATTTTTGATATATTTTGATAAAGATTGGTACACCGACGTGTTTTGACCCAAGGACGAAAGCTGTTAAAAATGATTCGAGTCGAATCAGTTTTCCGACCATTTCCAATGCAAGATCGTAGTTTAAAAAGTATATGAACAAGTGTTTTCAGCGAAGAGATGTAGGGTACTTACTGCTACGTCTTGGCCGACTATAAAATAGGTACTTGTTTTTACGTACAAAAAAATAAAAGATCTTTAAACATTTGAATCAAAATCTAAATGAATTTTCTTTATCTTTATTCTTCTAGGAATTACAAGACTTGGTCAATGACAAGGGGAAAGTTACAGTGCCACAGTTAAATGAGAATAGCATGCCACAAAAGAAGGCAACGGAATTGCGAGAAAACGGTTCAGCCTCACAACAATTACATTCGCCTAGTCTACGCATTGAATACGATAGGGAACCGTTAACGAACACGAACCGGAACGTCACTCATCAGATTCCCATCATTACAAAAACATTTGAAACTAATAACATAACTGAGGAGGGGCGTGTCACTTCCCCAATGAAATGCGAAGTCGGTAATGGCTATTAATTCATTTACTTTATAAAAAAAAATAATAAATAAAATAAAATAAAATAAAAATAATCATAAACCTTACGTACAAACAAAGCATAAATATTTCTAAAATACGAATTAAGCGAAATTTTTGTTTTTTTTGTTAAAATATTTTTGGTAAATAAAAACTTTTGGCTTTGGAATGAAAACAACGAAACAAAAGAAACACTAATAATTTCAAAATTTATATAAAATCATAGAGAACATGAAATTTTTTCAAATAGTTCCAGATGTAACATCAAACAGTCAATCACCACAAACCACTGTGCTGATGACTCAGACGCCTATAGAGGAATCGAAAAGTACTCCTGGCCACGAAACGGCAGGCACGCTAAGACCACCTGCAATTCGTACCAGCGCATTGGCAGGTTAGTAAAGAAAATATTAATATTTTTTCTATTTTACACCCATCAACACGAACAGAGCTCTAGTGAAGTTGAAGATAAGTCGCACCACCGAAGATACGATTTGCAGTGAATGCCTTCATCGGTTCGCAGTAGAAATGTGTTTTTTTGGATTTAAGTATAAGATGTAAAGACTTAAAGTTTGTCCGTATCTTGCTGGACAATTGCAAGAATTGTGTTTGAAAATTTCAACATATCCCCTGTATACTTAGTTAATAGTCTCTGCTAAAATGTAGCCCATAAAAAGGGCTGAGGCCCACTATTTAACATCCTACATGACCCTACACTTTTCAGATAAGGCGTTGTATGGGAAGTGGTCGTAAAAATGGTCCGATCTGAAATATTTTCAATAGCATTTGTCCTTTGGCTAAGACACGTTAATTCCGCCACTTCCTCCAAATGCCTTAGAAATTGCGGGCTGCAAGTTGAACACAAGAAAACAAAATGGATAGACGGTGAGATAGGTGTAGGCAAAATAAAAGTTGGGTCTAACTCAAGCCTTGCTAGGTGTTGGGTACATCTGACCAAATGTACCCGGGTACTGCCCGCGGTCTAGATCAAGTGGTTCTTCTGTACCTTGCTTACATCCGCACAAATTTAATATACACGTACACCACAAGTGATGTCGGGTTTAAAAACGGACATGATTTGCAAAGGTAGCCAAGGTGCTGCCAATTATCTACCGGCTAGAGCAAGTGCTGACCTAGAAGTAAGTTACCTAAAAGACGACCGAAAAGATAAATATCGATTGGTCAACCGATACGGGCGCATAATAAACGAAATGCTTCTAGAATCTTTGAAGTGATGATGGGTGCATTAAGTTCGTCTCAAGACGAGTGTGTAGTAATAACTTTCTTCTGTTTTTTCCTTCTCTCTCTCTCTCTCTCTCTCACTCTTTTATATTACTATTTAACTTGTAGTGTTTGATTTTTTAATTTTATTATGTATTTAATTTTACGGACCGTTACAGTGTCTTCCTTTAATTCTACCCCTACATCAGCATCGCAATCAACCCAAACTCCTATCGATGTAGATTTTCTTGTAGCAAATAATTTAGAAAAATTGGAATGCGCGGCTACCTTAACATGTGCATCGTCATCCGAAGATGTATTTTATAGTCCGATTGGTTTGTTTTTTTATAAAATTTTCTTTTATTTTAATTTACCAAAAATTCGTTTTTATCGCCTAAACAACACAAAATTTTCATCCCCTTTTTTTTTTTTTTGAATGGAAATCATTTGAAAAAACTCGTCTGGTTTCGTTTCACATCATCTTACTTTACTTTTATTACTAGAGACACTAACACTTGTAAACAATGAAAACAAAAAAAAAAAAAAAGAAGGAAAATATTTACAAATTTTCTTTGTGTTTAGGTTCTCCACAAACTTTCTACAATGCATTCTATCCATCCTCGGTTGTCGAGATATCTCCTTTAGAAGGTAATTTTAATTGACTTTTTCTCACCTTTTCTTTGCACATAAATTAAAATATTTTCTCTGATTGCAGGCGCTACTGCTCCAGCTAATATTACTACTGCTGCTGCTGCCAGTAAAGACGACTTTCGCGAACGTAACGAAATATCTAAAGTGCATTGTACTCAACCCAAAAAGGTGCCACAAAAGACAACAACTAATCACAATTCCACGAAATCTCATTATCATCATAAAAGTCGTGGCAAAAATCGTCGTTAAATTGTCTTTCATTATAATAGACATTTAAATATAAATTTATTCGAACCTTTGATTATAGTTTATAAAGAGAGTTGTTCTACAAAGTATTTTGAAAGTTTTACATCATTTTTGCATAAATTTAATGAAACTCTTTTTGCAATTCTTTTGAAATCATTTTTCAGGCCTGATGGTATCAGATTGCAGGCTGCTGATGCTTTATTGATATTATTTAGATCAGTCGCACCCTAGTTTCGACACTCTATTGCAAAGTTTCCTTTTTAAGCTTTTGAAAACGATTCGAAATCATTTCATATTCAAAACTTTAAATATCGCTCGATTTTTACAGATCTTCTCGAAGCTGAATGAAGGGATTACTTCTATTTAGATTCCTACAGAGATCGAATTAGTTTTTAAGCCTTTAAATCATTTAAAATCATTCCATATTCAAAAAATTCAAATATCACGAGATCTGGCTACTTTTAGAGATCTTTTTCGATATAGACGAAGGCATTACTTTATCTAAATTCCCACAGAATTTGACATTGAGTTCTTTAGTAAATTTCCCTCCTTAGTTGAGTGGCTTTTCTTTTTCGTTGCATGGGCTGTACTAGGTTATTATACCCTTTACCAAAGAGTGAGAGGTATATTCATTTTGTCAAAGCGCTTGCAACGCCCAGAAGGAAGCATCAGAGACACCTCAAATTATATATATTCTTGGCCAGCGTCAATTTCTAAAACGATTTAAGTATATTCGTTTGGTCAACTGTCCGCCTAACTGTCTGTCCGTCTGTCCGTCTGAGTTTCTGTCCATCCGTTTAATGTCTGTTGTAAACAAGCTCCTGACCGCAAAAATGAACCTATCGACTTCAAATTTGGCAGAAACAGAAAGTGGAAGTTATTGTCTGCAGGTTGGTATTGAATATGGGCCAAATCGCTCGAAGCGCGCGGCCATCGCATCACGTAAACTGGGAATAGCTCGGGTTTTAAAAAGAAATGAAAAATGGCCCATTACTCAAAAGCTATAGCAAATATATGTGCAAAGATTTGAACGCCTGCCAGAAGGCAGGTACTCTTGGTTGGTGCTTAAACTATTTTCACATCGACTGTCGTGTGTATGTAGTTCAAGACATCTTTCACAAGTTTTTAACTCATTCGCTACCAACGGTCACATACAGCCGCTCCTGTACACAGCCCAATGGCGCATACATATATGTGAATGACATTCCTGGACAACTTTCTAAGGCATGTTTAAACATCTTGTGTATTGAACGAAATTGTTAGGTTCTAAAACTCTGGGATCGGCTTATAGCTGTCCCTGAGGCATACGAGACGCTTAGTACCGAGCGAGTTAAGAAGAAAAGGAATGGAATTCTTTCTAATTTAGAATACACAACTTTTGTTATGGTCTTTTTTTTGTAATTATTTATTAAATTTAACTTATTTCTTAGAAAATTCACTGAAACAACAAAGTTTTGAGAAATCTTTTCTATTATCGAAGCGGTTCAAATTGAAATTTTATTTCACCGCAAGGCTTTGTTATAATATTGCTTTCATATTTTAACTTTTCCTTGCCGGACCAGCTTATATGATAATTGCGTATTAAACGAGTTATTAATGTTTCAATTTCCATCTCAGCTATGCGTTTGCCAATGCAAGTACGCGGGCCCATACCGAAAGGTGCATAGACAAAGGCGTTTTTCGATTTCAATTCGGCCGACTTTTCGTTCTTCAACCATCGTTCGGGTAAAAATTGATCACTTTTCGGAAAATACTCATCGGTATTAGCTAAAGGCATAACACCCATTAAGACATTAGAACCGGCCGGTATTTGATAACCAGATAAGACCAAATCTTTAATAGTAGTACGCATATTGCCAGGCGTTATAGGCATTATACGTAACGACTCTTTAAGGCACGCTCGAAGATAAGGCATATTTTTGCTATTTTCCGTAGTAAGCGGTGACCAAGGCTCTGGTAACAGCTCACAGATTTCCTCGCGTAAACGTAACTGCTTCTCGGGATTAGTTGCCAACATATACAGTACACTAATTGAGGTGGAAGCTGTCTGTAAACAAATTGAAACAAATAATAGTTTAAAAGAAACATAAACAAGTTAAAGTATTACAATCGGGCACGGCCAACTTAACACCCTGCGGCAGTTTATAATGGCTTTCTAGAGCTACTTCATTTCATGTATATCGGATCCAATCCATTTTCGATAGGTTTCGCCCTTAGACTAAAACGATCGACATTTGTAGAATGAACGAATAAAATGCCCGGACAGACGAGCTGATAAGCTAAAGTGTAGTGAGTAAAGTGAAGAAAGACTTTCTCTATCCATGGACTGGAAGATCTCAACACTTTTCTGCAACTTGAAATTATGTCGGCTGATGGAGTGAAACCGCCGTCATATAAAAGGCTTAGACAATCCCTTTAAACATTTTTATTCAATTCTTGTTGAAGATTTTAAGTTTGCTTCAATCGCAAGCGGACTACAGTTATTTTTAATCTTAAGTTTCCTTTGTCCATTGAGATCGTCTTTTTGTTGTTGCGATCCTGAGAGTTTCAACAAAAGACAACGGATGTATAGATAAGGCTATCTAAACCAATTTGGAAAAAATAATTCATGCCGCTGAAGTGTTTGCGATGAGCTGTTCTCGCATCCTCATAAATCTTTGCTTGTATTGTATGTGAAAGTAAAAATGTATTCACAAACCGTATCGATGCCAGCCATTAACATGTCCATGACCATGACCAAAGCTATGTGTTTATCGATTTTCAATAATTTCTCTAAAACACTTTTTGCTTCTTGAATGTCACGACGCTGCAGTTCGCTCATTTCCTGCTCTATATAACTTAGAGTAATATTGGTGATGTTATCATATACGGTAAGAAATTCCTTAAAAGCACGCGTCTGCACGTATGGCCACACCGATGGCTTAACATCAAATTCATAGGAGAGTTGGAAAAAGAGCGACATATTCTCAGCTAAATTTAATGCCTTCCGATCGGGATTATCCCCAAATAAACCCATTCGTTTGTTTAAGGCTATAAAACTAATTGATTCGAAAGCCCATTTTTGCACTTCCTCAAGAAAATTGCATTTAATGTGATTGTCGCTGATGACACGCATTGATTCCAATCTGTGATTTATATGAAGAAACATATATATTTTTATATAACTTGTATAGGATAAAGAAAATGATAGTTGGAAGAAACCTTTTAGTAAATTCCTGAGCAATTACATCAATTTGTGGCAGATTTTCACGTATGGTTTGCGATTTCATCATAATTGGATTCACTTTTGAACGTATATCACCCCATGTTTTACCCTGTCTTTGCAGAATAATTTTTTGAAACGGAAATATTTTCATATTAAATGAATATGAAAAAAGAAAAGGAGCTGCTTACTCGGAAACTAAGCCGCCAATACCATGAAAGACTTCAGGACGTTTCTTCTTACGATAGTAATTAAACGTTTGCAAGCCTACACGGTGCGGCCAGATACCCTCGTTCCGGAACATAATCTCAAAATCATGAGGATTATACGTAAACACGGTATCCTCTCGACCAAAGAGTCCTTTAACTAGATATATATCACCATAGGTTTCACGTAACAAACGATTCAATTCCATCATATTAACGTTACAGTATTTACCTTAAGGAATAAAGGAAACATTTGACAATATTTTGACGCATGGTACTACAAAATATTGATAGGAACTTTTACCTCCCGGCAATACTTCTTTAATTAGGCGTAATCGTGATGGTCCTGGCAAAGAATTGTACGGTAAAGCGCGTGACCATTCGGTGTCACTTTGTTCCACATAAGGTATTGACGACGACTTTATATCCTCCCTTGTTAAGACCTGAAATAAGTAATAACATAGCAACAGTTTCATCTTAACGTGATGGGGAATAAATTTTGCATTTACTGCTCGATCGATCTTTCATTGTTTGACATCAGATAACTAAGCAGATAAATAGGCAGATAATAGAAGAAAAACACTATTGAATTTTAATCCATTTCTACTCTTTGGGATCAGCTGTTGATAATTCTCTGTCCATATATAAGATTTTACAAAGACAAGACGATCGGAACGGATACATTATTGAAATCTGTTTTCTGTTTGCAGAGATCAGAAAGAAAGTAAGAGAATTGATGTTCGACAGCCGTGAGAACCTTAATATATTGTAAACGTAATAATTTAATCAATCGAGTCGACTAACGCCTACTGAAGGCGAAGGTTAAAGCTACTTCTACACAAGTACACCTGTCTCTAATAGATAGCTCGCAGAATGAGTTTGAAAAAACCTAAGAACACCTATGCTTTCATCATTAGCAAGCGTCCGACCCAAGAGACTGTGCTCTGTATAATATAATGAATTGTTAGAGTCATCGAAGAAATGTGGTTTTCATGAAAGAATTTATCTTCAAAGCCTTAGTCTCTGCTGTTCATGTCTCTTTCAAATCGAAAGGAGCTCCTCAGTTTGAAACAATTTATGTTGTAATCTTTATCAAGAAATATGTGAACTGTGAAATAATGAAACATGGCGAAGTATCGCTTATCTAGTTATCCATTTCCAAGTTAAAGTTTTCATTGCCATAGTAGTAAAGCATTTCATTTTCAGCTATTAATTTCTTTTGTATTTTATTTCGCATCTTTGGCATTTTTAATCATATCACACAATTGCTTACTGCAGTATTCGGGCTATCGTTACTATCATGTGATCCACTTGCTTAGTTTATGAGTTGGAATTATTTCCATGATGTTCAGATTTTTGCATTCCAATCGAATTTGCGAATTTTAATTAGCGAGACCTAAGTTCGAGAACATACTATTCTTAACAAATGGGAATAAAGGGGATGTTTTCAAGGATTAAATATTTCCTTTTGTGTAGACACACGGAGTAGAGTGCTATAACTTTTGCAAAATCATTTTATAATTCTAACGTTATTTTCGCTTTAGAGAAAGAAGTATACTAAAATGGTATCTTATTTAAATCCGTGCTCACTTCTGTAGAATAAGTGGAATAAGTATATCCTAAGACGTGCATAGAGACACTTTAAAAGGAACAATCTCTTCATGTCTCAAGTTTATGTATTTAAATGTAGATCGCCTAGCTGCTCTAACATCATGGTTGCCGGTAGAAACGGGGAACGTCCGTCTCTGCTTCAGGGTTGCCTATTGTCTATCATATTTATATCATTGTTGCATACATAAGTTAAAATTTTAAAAGTAACTAAGCATGAAGCTTTTAAAACGCACAAGCATCGATTCCCCCAGAGAGAGCTGCCTAGCTGCTCAGCTACTCTAGTTAAACACTACAGTAGAAGTAAAAAAAAAAAAAGTAAAACACAACCATTTTTCAGGGCTAGATTTACGCTAAGCTAACATTACCAAGTTCTAAAAAATTAATTCCAAAGTTGCTGTTCATATTTAGTCACACAAACTTATGAAACTTAAAAGCTATGAAATTCACTTTTGATTGAATTTGTACGTACGTTATACGTTATAAGTAAAATTGGTTTGTTGAGAGTGGAAACAGTCTGCGAAATGAAATGATACAGAAGACCGTGTTGCCTTCTGTGGTGATATAATTAATGTAATTCAAATTTATCTGACATTAACGTTGGAGGAAAGTAATTTTACACTTATATTTCACACTGCTTTCGTTCACATTACCATCAACTTATGAAAATCGAAGCTTCATTTCAAGATTGAAATTTATCAGCATCGCTTCAGGGGTTTAAAACCATTTGACTATTTTTTTTCAGAACATAGGACGACATCGGCAAACAGAGATGAAAAGCTTAATAACGCCCGGCATTTCTCTTCCTCTATTTCAATAGATGGTTCTTTAATTTGCTATCGACTTAAGCACTTCGGACTGATCTCAGCGAGAACGTGAAGCTTACTATATATATGATATGTATAGGGAATCGTTGGACTGCATCAATAGACTGAGAATAATTGAAGAAATTCTTTGAGGTTTGTGAAAGAATGCTGCAAATATTGTGTGAATATTTCAAGAATCCTTCCAACAAATTTCTGAACGAAAAAGTGGAGTTGATCGAACTGATGCCTCCTTACTTTCACAAGATAAACCAAACCTCAACCATTTACAAGATAAAGTGCAATCCGATAACCGATACCAACAAATACTTCACGTCTATAGGATGGTTATCTAATCTAAACGGCCGAACTGTCATGTAATTAACGACGAAATTTTCTACTGGCACACAGAAGAGGTAATAATTAACTGACTGGCTAACTCACTTGGTATATAATATCAGTCAGTATTCCATTGTCTCAAGTTTGGGTTTAAGTTAGTTACAGTTTGGACATTAATCTGGTAAATAAAACTAACTGTGCAGGTTTCTTATTCTCCTGCTTAAAAAAATTAAATGAAAACAAAAATGAAGGAAAACTTCGTTTAATAGCGGATTCGGACCACTTGTGAGTTGAAAACAAGATTACAAGACGGACAGACGGGCAGATAAACTTGGACCGACTAAGAAAGTGGTACTTAATCGATCTGCATAATAAAAAATGGATCTATCCCAAGTTCTTCTGGGTGAACATCCGCACGAACTTAATATCCACATGCACCACAAGTGCTGTACGGCAGAATAAACTGATAACTAGCATTTAGGCAGTTAATATTCAATTTGCTATAACCTTTTAAAAAATAATAGTATTGTAAGTTTGTCAAATTAGGCAGACACTGAGAGAGAAAAATAATTTATTATAAATTCTGAGAGATAAATAAAAAATTTTTTATATTGAGCTTAGTCTTTTTTGTTGTTGTGAGGTATGTAGCAATTTATTGGTCCTTCTTCTAATGCTCACTTTGCGTTTGGTAAACGAATGCACAACTTCAATGAGTCTTTTAATCATTTTTGAAATTTAAAATGCAGTGAAGGACACGTGCACTTTATAAACTGTACAATCGCTTCCAGAACGCGAAGATAATGCAAAATCTAGAAGTCTCAATATGATCGTCACCAACGGGAATGTGGGAAGATTGTATCTTGTCATAGATTATATAGAAGAGTATTAGGGTGGTGCGCATAGCAATATTTACCTTTAAAGTTATTGTCATTTGATGTTTTGGTTTTAAAGCAGTAAACGCCGTAACTTGTTTGCACTTTTAATTTCGTGCGGGTGCAACTTCAAAACCAGATTGTTTTTTCTTAATATGGCAGGAAGTGCTCTATTCGTTTAACACGGTGATGGTCAGAAAGAAGTGAGAAAAGAGAAAGAGAAAGAAAAAGAAAAAGACACTTGGTGACCGCAGCCTAGTGGGTGTCAGTAAGTGCTATGTCTGTAACGACGACCACAGTAAACTGTATCGCACTCAATATTTTAACCCATGAACATTCACCTGGTAGTCGCGATTCTTGCCTACTCGGCTGCTCGGCTGCTCGGCTACTCATACGAGCACCAAAAACCAACACCCAGATTTTTCGTGGCGGACAATTAACATTGCTAGCACGTTATGAAAAAACCAGCTTCGTATCTTTTTTATCTTCACGTGCAATTTGCTTTATTAGAATGTTGCTAAAATAATAACAACTTCCTCAGAGTGACTTAAAATGAAACTAAGTAGTAGGATGAACATCGAGGGGGTATAACAGGCTTAAATCCTGACCAATTACTTAACAATAGATGACCGATGTCATCTGTATTGACTTTTCAAAAGCGTTCGACAGAGGCCATAATCTCTTAATTCTAAAACTGGCTGTACTGTGGCTGTTTCAGATACCATGGTACGGGGGTTTCGGAACTATTTATCCATGTTGTTTAATTGTTGTTATTCAAGGGTGATTAAGATGTCATCAGGGGAACTCCAGGATAGTCAACCTGGGTCACTTTTGTTTACGTGATATTTAAATGTGCTTCCTATCTGCGCAAAGGAGTCAGACTGCTTGATGTTTGCGGATGGCATAAAAATCTTTCGTTCATTCCATTGTATTAGTGGTACGGTTCATCTTCAGCCCGACTTAAATAAGTTGGTTGAATGGTGTCAGGCCAATAGCATGGTTCTAAATTTAATAATGTGATGTATGCTCTCCTTTTCTTGGTCTACTATTCCGCCTTCTAATTATTTTATTGGTAAACACAAGCTGGTGAATGTAACCAGGTGCCACGATTTGGGAGTGATCATTGATTCAAATTTGAGATTCAACTTATATATTGAATCATGTGTCAATAAACATAACGTGAGTCTAGGTTTTAAAAAGAGATGGTTAAGAGAATTCTATGACTCAAACGGCTATATACGACTCTTGTCCGACCAATTTTGGGATATGCATTTGTAGTTTGAACACCAAGTTACAGATGTCACATTGACCTAATTGAGTCGGTATAACGGAGCTTCTTAATTTTCTCGCTACGCGGCTTACCCTGGTCTTCATATTTAGAGATTACGCTTTATGAGGACAGGTTGAGGCTCACGGGACTCGTGATGCTGGGTGCTATCTCTATGGCTAACCTGATTATAGGTGTAGTGTCTTCCCTTCCTTACTCTAGAAAATTGCATTCAATGTGCCTGATAGATTTACGAGGCACTGTCGCACTGCCGGTTTCACTACCAGCTTCACAACCTGCTAAGGGCGCTTTGTAAAGTGTATACTACTAATCTGTATCTATTTGATCTGCCATTGGATTCGTAGAATACTATGAATCATTCCCCCATTTGTTTATTTTGTGTATTTAAACGTCTATGTATTCTGATTCTCTGTATGCTATATAATTTCTACACAATTTCTGCGATCTGTAATGTTATCTGTTGCCTTGGTGAAGTTATCATACTTCTTATGTAATTTAGTTTTAAGTTATTTGTATCGGCTGGTAATTTATGTACGTAGCTGATTAAATTAAAATAAAATAAAAAGAAATACTTAGGGACATACAGCACCGCTACTGTGTCACGACTGACTTTTAAATTGTCCCTATTTTCTAAGCTTAAAAGCATTCAAGAGATGACGTTTTCGGAATTCAGAATAGATGATGTAAGATAAAACGTAGCTCGGAGTCAATGAACGAGAGGGCCAGTGTTTGCCAGTGCTTTGCAGTGTTTGCCAAAGTATTGCTATGGAATACATGTTGCGGAATACGTAAAGAAGTCTTAGCAAAATAAAAAATTTCCTGTTATATATTTATTTATCTATTTTGTTTTTATGCAAATGCATAAAAACAAGTTCGAAATTATGCTAAGCTTGAGACTTAATGAGTCTGTCTATCGAAACAAACACACTCCATAATCTACACCTGAGATTAGTATTTAAGAGTAAATATTTATGCTTCTAGAGGGCAAATTTGCTTATAACATAAAATGATATTGTTTTGATAAAATAAATGCTTTGCGTCAACAAAAGCTTGATTACTTAGTTATCTAATGAATTCCAGATTTGTTTTTATACTCTACACCTCTTGTGGTGCAAGGTATATTACTTTAGTGCGGTCGTACGTAACACGCACAAGGGTAACTTTTGTTACATCGATCCATTCAGAGACATAATCTCAATTGATCTAAGCCTGTGTGCCCGTCTGTCCGTCTGTCCGTCTGTGTCAATGTTGTCTATGTAAATTTGTGTTCAAGCTACAAATCGCGTGAAATATTTCGATGAAATTGCGTACAGCGAAATGTTTTGACCCAAGGACGAATACTATTGAAAATGGTTCGGATCGACCCACTTTTTCGAGTAGCCATTTGTAGAGCAGAAAAGTCGAAATTTTAATAATATTATCGTAATTTCATACAAAAATGAATTCTACAAAATTTGGACCATCTTTGCCTATTTTAGGGTCCTCCCCTATGTAAGGATTATACTTGTACTAACTTATGTTGCGTTTTTGGCCCGCTTCAACAAGATACAATTTTTGTGTTTTGGAAAAAACATAAGAATTGTGTTAGACCATGTGGTGTAGGATGTTTAATGGTCGACCTTGCCCAACTATAATGTTCTTACTTGTTTTCTTCTGGTTTTTAAAATATGACACCGTAAACAATTGTATTAAAAAAAAGTCGAATTAAGACGCAAAACATATATTAATCAAGTATTTTGCAAAGAAGACGACATCACACAACTATATTCATTTGCGAAGCGAGTTCTGGACACCCACCCACCATCTAAGTTAAATATACGACCAAGCTAGTGAGTGTTTTGTGAATTGCGAGATCACACAGTACGATCTAATTGGAATGTTGGATGTTTTCGTGATTGGAAAAAAGTCACATTTAAAATTCAATCTTTTAACAAACATTTATTTTTCAACTTCATATCTATGTTATGTTTATCATAATGGATATCAAAAGGTCACTATTACCATAAAACTAAATCTCTGATTTAATTTTAATTGGTCTCGTTTTTGGTCGTTTATTACCGCAAACTACGAATCTTATCAATTTGGTCAACTGTTATGCCTAATGAACTTGTGCTCTTTTATTGTTTGCCTTCTTGAGTTGAAGAGATTAAATCCATAAAAATGTGTG
The DNA here is from genome assembly GCA_001077435.1 of Glossina morsitans morsitans. Taxonomy (NCBI): domain Eukaryota; kingdom Metazoa; phylum Arthropoda; class Insecta; order Diptera; family Glossinidae; genus Glossina; species Glossina morsitans. The sequence continues at coordinate 18,465 of CCAG010001058.1, read as the reverse complement.
CAAATGATTGAAAAATAATAGGTTTGTAGGTTTGCCTTGTTTTTAGTGCCTGTGCAAGTAATTATTAGTTTATTTTTATTTATATGAGAAAATGTTCAATTTCAGGGGAAAAATTGATTAAGAAAATGACAAATCATTATCACTGATTGATGATAGATAAAGGCTGACATTTTAGCAAAGATAAAATAAATGGTGTTCGTTAACGAACTGTGCTTTCAATATTTGATTTTTTATTTATATTATTATAAGTTTGCGCGGATGTATGTAGCGCCCGGAATGACTTGAGATGTGCCCGCCTTTTATTATACCGATCGATTCCTAGCAATTTTCTCAATTGATTTAGGCATGTCCGTACGTCTGTCTGCCTAATGTCTGTCCGTGTATTTTTGTGTTGAACACACAAGCCGCAATTTTTGGGATATTTTAAAAACACGTTTTCAAACAAGGATGAACCCCGCTGAAAATAGACTGGGACCGAACGACTTCTACGCCTAATCCCAATATAAACCCAATATAAACTTTATTTAGAAATGGTCTTCATATGAAATTTGCAATTTTTAAATTTTCGAGACGAAAACCGCTGAGTACGTATATATCGGCATATTAAATTGATGTGAACAATTTGAATCGAATGGGCAGATATTTTGAACACCCTCCTATATGACGATTCTTACAAAAGAGAAGCTTCTAAATGGGAAGACGTGTCGCAGTTTGATATAAAGATCAATTGTATCAGATTTGGAGCATGTAGGTCCGTTTTTTATACCCTATCACCGTATAAGAGTTCTGATGATCGCTAAGCCTTTATATGGCAGAAAAGTCTATCTTTTAATATTTGATGATGAAATTGGTCCATAATAGAAATTTGACATAGAAAGCAATTATAAGGCATTTGGACTACGGTGGTCCATTTTTTGGATCCCATCTCATATAAGGGTACTTCTAGTGCTTTATGATGAAAACAAAATAAATTTCGATAAATTGAAACTCCGTCAGTCTGCATTTCTCCTCTCCATTGCCATTAAAAGACTCACATAAAAAGTATGGAAACCAAGTAATTTATCACGAAAATAAATGAAGAATCATTTAAAGTGTTGTAGGGTTTGCTTACTGTAATGCTTTTATTGGTTACCACTTTGCTTTGAAAACTGTGCAATATAATTGTTAATACCCATGACGACGCTATGATTAAAAAGCTTTATGTCGGAAGAACTTTTCCGTTGATTTCGAAGAGAGAGCTTTTCTTTCAATAGTTCAATTATTGGATTCATGGGAAAATCATTAAAGCGAAGTAAACAACCGTTATTTCTTTAAATTCAAATTTCAAAAAAAAAGTGGAATTCTTCTATTCTGCCATTGCTTCATTCTAAAAACAAAGATACGATCCATTAAAGAAATTACTGTATAGCTTCTTCAAAAAGATGTGAACGTAATTGGATGCCAGGTAAACCTTTAGCTTGGCATTGCGGTGAACAGTGCGGTCTTACTTATCAAGAAAACTATTAAACTAAAGTAGGACCTCATCTTTTAGTTCAATTCCTCGAACACGAACTATGCATGGTCTCCAAGCTTTGCTTAAATATGCACCATTCCCTGGTTAAAAAATATGTTGCACGCAAATTGAAATATTAAAGAAAATTAAAGCGTTATATAACGATATTGTTTTGAAAAAAACAGTGTAAATGCGGTTAGCAAATAAATATAAAAAAAAAAAATACCGATTAATTAATTTTTTACTCGCAATTGAAGCAGTTATGTGGAAACTGCTGTGCGCTGGCGTTGACATCGTGTTTCTATAGTTTACTACAATGGACACACAATTCTGCCAATTTAAAAAATTTGAAATAAGTTTCATATTAAAGTTTAATTAATTTTGTCCAACTGTTTGTAACTGTTGATAAAAGCTAGACATCCATCCAGGAATACCCCAAGGGGAACTTGATGAAGGAACTATGCAAACATTAAACTGCATTAATCCCAACATATGCTCTCGACTGAATTCGAAAAAATAAAAAAGAAAATTAATTAATTTATAATTTAAAATATTAAACGGGCTTAAGAAAACAATTAGCTTTCAGTGAACCACGGCATAAAATATATTGGGAACGTTAATACTGCTGGACTCATAAGTGCCTAAATATTGGGCTTATTTGCGTATATTCGTTCTGACATTTTTCGCTTTCTATAACAACGACTGGTCCGAGTGCAACGACTTGCTGGTTCTACCTGAGCAACCCAAAGAGGGGAGGATTTATAAAATATTTTATTTTTGATGGGCATTGTTTTAGTCATGACCGGCTGGTTTTCTGTGCAGAGGTGCGTTTTTTTTTTTCGAAAACACATGAAGATTATGTCCATACGTCCAATTTGAGACAGGATATACTTCGGTTATAAAAAAACAGGCCCGCAAATTTACCCTTTTTTCTTCTTCTTATTGTCTTATCTTTATAGAAAAAATCATTGAGGAATAAAAATTTAGAAATCTTTCCTTGGTTTAGTGGACTAATCTTTTGATGAATTTAGAGCAAATATCGATCTAGAACTAGACTCAAATATTCATTAAGTCCTCTTAAAAATCTAATAACAACTTGATGCTTAACGGATCTATTAACCAACAATAAAGAACTTCGCCATTATTATACATATTCGCTTTAAAGCGCGGGTATCTAAAATTCGCATTAAAGCGTACAAAAATTTCTTCTTCATCATTTTTTTCTATTAAACTATCGTGTGCCATTTTTTTTATAATATATGTCTTTAATTCAAAAAATACTTTGAAGAGATAAGAAAATTTGGAACACTTAAATAAACAAAATCTATTTATATAACACATTTTGGAGAATAAATTAATTAGAAGAGAAAAATAAATAAATAAAACATAAGCCTTTATAAATAAATAATAATTTCAATTAAGTTGAGCTTTAATAATTGCGCATGTAGTTATGGTTGACACGTCCGCTGGAGTTTGTAAAGCAGACAAGCATTTGGTATTGAAAATGGCGGGGTCATCGGCTGATAATACGCGACTATTTTGGAAATTTCAGATAAATACGCATTCCTAACACCACCAAAAGTAGATAAGAGTCGCTAACACCAAGTGGGTGCTTGAGGGTTCAAATCTTAACGCGGGAGAGCATGTTTGGTCGTAGCTACAGTGAAGGATCAGCCAGTAAAGGCAGAGCCTACCGATTGAGAACACACTCATGACGCTATGGCCTCCCTCCCACACCCTACCGCTTTCCCATTCCTCACTTATTTGTGCCCGTCACCGTGTCATAAGAACTGCTTGCGACAAATTTCCGCTTCAGATCTCTATTCCTATGACTGTACTGACTCCAACTTTGTCGATATCGCGAAAATTAGAGAAAGACTGTTTATAGGTCTCCGATTAAAGGTGAAAAATATTTGCAAAATTGAAACGTTACACTCAGTATAAAAATTTTTATAAGCTCATAAGTTCAAAAGGGTCATATTGACCCACGCGGTAGTCATGGTTTGCTTGATTCCCGTTTATCTACTTTCCTCATATGCTAACAACCAGTCAAACAACTTTTAACACTTTCTACATAAAACGATCGCTTAGGCTTCTTTAAATATAAAGCGCTCAACTGTCAACCTTTCAAGTGGCAGGAAGTAGATGAAATCTTTTGGTCGTAGGTGTAAAGATTTACCTTTTGCGGAAGTTTTCTTTTAAACTTAGGCTATAGTAGTGAAGAAGATTTGATAAACTTGACGATGCGCTAAAATATCAAAAGTTATTTTTAATATTTTTCACTCAAGCTCTCTTGAAAATAGGGTGTTAGCATAATCGTTATACTTGCCTTTTGCATGTCTAACAAACCCATTGATAGTTGCCGTTGTCCGAATCTTAATGGTAGATTTTGCAAGCAGTGGCATGCAACAGAATTTTTAATATTTCTTAGCAACATTTTCTTCTCTTCTTCTCTCTCTTTTTTTACTTTCTATATAATATTATAATTTTATTGCGTCTTTGATTTTCGTTTTTTTTTTTTTTTTTTTTCTGCTTTAATGATTTTTTATTTATTTAAACCTTGATTGTTCGTTGCTATAGTTTGATGCAAACTTATAAAGCAGAAAACTAATTTTTATTAATAATAATAAGAGTAACACACAAACCCGATGTGTTTAGTTTGAATAGAACACTACAACGTCGGTCGTTCCATTTGTTTATAAGTTTAGCTAAATTTTCTATCTTATATTCATTTAATGGCAAAGCTTTTTTGCGCACATTTGAAATCTAAAGAGAAAGTGCGAGTAGATAGGAGCCAGAGAGAAAAAAGAAAAAATGAATTGAAATTCTTTTTTTTTTTGCAATGTTAACACTACAGAGAAATGTTCGCAAAAACATCGCCTATTAACGTATTGTTGAAGAAGGGGAAATAGCTCTCTCATGTCAATTTCTTTCTCTCTCTCTCTTTCACTTTTGCTTTTGTCTATTGTCCAACGAGTATTTGAAAACTAATTGGCAACTATCTCGGTTTGGCGTTTTATTTGTTACGATTTCAAAATGCAATTAAAGCTAAGACCAAATAGGAATTAAAACAAGCGTCAACTGTATTGTAAAAAATTAGAGAGGGTCAAGAAATGTTGAAAAGCAAAAAAAAAAAAAAAAAGAAATATATCCCTTACTGGTATCGTTTTCAAATTATTGAGGCAAATATTTTAGAATTTTAAATATTTCCGTACACATCTACGATTTCATTCGTAAGTCGAGGAAATACGCTTTAAAGATCTCTAGGTTAGCACAAAAATCTGAACCGATTCACTTATCTTCGTCTTATCGTCTCTCTGATTATTCTACAAATTGTTAATGTCGCAAAACTTCAAGTTTCTGAATGAATTTCATTTGAGAAGAGTTTTCCCGATTGGATTTTTGAACATTTGTTCACTAAAATACTTCCAGTACAGTTTACGTTAATTTTGCGCAGGTATATGTAAGACACGGATCGGCTTGACATTGGATTGTATTGTAAAAATAGTGGGCAATCCCTACCGCCGACCTAAAGGATCTATTGTACTTGTAGCATACCTAAAGGGCTCTTAACTAAATGTGACTAGCTCGCCCAAATTGGGGCGTCCATAAGAGAAATTTGCCTTACAAAATTTTTATAATTTGTATGTGTTGTAAGTGGAAGTGTGGTGTAAGGAGCAAACTTACTTTGCCAGCCGGTAACAAACAAAGAAAATTAGTTAGAAAACATTTTAATAATTAAAAAAACCATATGACAAAATCTCTAATTAATGTTTATGTAAAAAAAATGTGAATTAAAAATTAATAAATAAAATACTAAATAACTAACTTAATTAACAATATAATTTAACTCAGATATTTAAAAACTCGCCGAATGTACATTCGTGTTTTTAATAAAAAAAAGAATTTTTATAATTTTTTTTTGTTTTTTTTTCTTATACAAAAAAACTAAACAATTAAGAGCTGCTGTTGACGCCGTTGTTAAATGAAATGTATGTTTATGAGTTTAAGTTTGCAGTTGGTATAGATTTTGAATCGGCTTTTTCCCCGAGCTTTACGAATGCATTATCGAATGCATTATCGAAGGAGACGAGTATACTGTTTTAGTGATTCAGTTTCCGATATCTGAACATATTCCTATCATAAAGACTTTATTTCAAATTGGCGTCAGGAAAACTATTAACAATAGCAATCATTGTGTGTGATGTGACCAATCATTTCGAAGGACTTGAACGTGCGTGGCAGCCTATTGAGAGCCTAAGAGAGCTTAAATACAGAAGAAGAAGGATTTTTCGTTGTTCTTTACAGTGGAAAAATCACCAAATCTTTCTTTGATTTCTTGATCGTATAGGAATTTGTGGTATCCGCGGGCCCTGTCTCAACAGTTTAAAACGTCTCCATAACGTCTTGAAAGTCTTTTAAAGCAAAAATTTTCTATTCACAGTTTAAAAAGATTTTTATTCAAAAATTGTAAGCGTCAAAATTTTTCTTTTTTTTTTTCAATTTTAATGACTAATCACTACCAGCTCAAAACAGAACTGTTTCGATTGACAAAAAAAAAATTCAATCACAAAAAAAAAAACCATTGCCTACTCATTTTCCTACATACTCGAAAATGTTCCTAGTTAGTCCTTTTGTTGCCCTCGATGCCTGAATGCCCAGATAGACCCGGTGAACCTTACTGTGCTTTCCAGGTTCATTTAGAGTTTACAAATTATTGTTGCCCTTTAGAGCAGTTTGACTGTCGGTGTGAGTGATCGGGTTGAGATGGACCAATCTTCAATTATATATGTATATGCATATAAGACGATACGTCTGTCCATCAGTCTGGTCTGCTTTTATATTCATTTCTATATATAATACCAAGGTGACTATGTTCGCGATATATTGATGAAATTTGGTATGCCAACAGGTCTCAGCTCAAAAAATAGTGAAAATTAGACTTTCTTAACATATAACGCTTCAGTTAACTTGACAGCCTTTATAGGCGAACGTGAAATGACTTGGCCCAAGTTTTACAGGATTATCTCTTCTGCCCAAAATGTCCCTGTTCTTTATTTCTTTTTATCATGGGTTGGTTTGATTGCCTATAAGGCCCCACTTTTCATGAGATAAAAAAAATCTCACAAAAAGGGGTCCTATCCGATACAAATTTCCCATATTTATTTTAACTATGAGCATATCACTTATTCGATCTTTCGCTTACTTTCATTCACGAGCGTCTGCGCCATAAAAAACCCAGTCTTTAAAAGGTCCCTTTTATGGGAAGTAGATCCAAGATATGCTACAAATTTGACTTTGTTTTCGCGTAAAAGCTTATTTTTTACAAATCCTTTATAGGGTATGTATAAAAAAAAAAGATCCCATCCCAAGTCAATTTATCGCATTTAGTTATTATTGGAAAATTGTGGTCAATATTTGTTGGGAAATACATTATTAAATATATTAAACACGTCTATATAAAAAATGTGTACCATAAACAAGTTTAGTGAGGGCGTACTAATTGAATGAATGAAATGAATATTTCCGAAAGCTAATAATTTATCACATAAAAGATTCTGTGAGTGCGCAAGGTTCTCCTTTAAACTAATAGGAATCTTTTACTGATTTATTTTTGCTATTGGAATCTACTTTTAACTCTAATCTTTAAGTAAACAATTGAAAGTACATTAGATTTAATATGTAAACATGGACTTAGAGTCCCTCGGTTCTGTAAGACTCTTTATTATACACTTCACTGAAAGATGAAGTGGATGGAGGATGATGTATTTGTTTTGTCAAAATGTTTGCAGCACCCAGAAAGAAGCTTTAGAGACCATACAAAGTCGGCATTAAGCGGTGGTGGGTATAAAAGACTTGGTCGAGACCGAATATAATTTTCTTAATTTAATTTTTTTTTTTTTTTTTAATGTTGGATTGCTTGCTTTTCGGAGTTCTACCAACGACTTCCTAGATGTGAAAGTAGATGACATGGAACTGTCTTAAAAATTCCCTAAATATTTTGATTGACTGATGCCCCAATTATAGGGAATAGGCAAACTAAAAAAGTATTTTGAAAACTAAAAAAAGTTCTTTTGTTTTGAATTTTTTTCTCCCAAGTTTATTAAAACTTATATGCTTTTACATTAATGAATCGGTTCGAGGGCAAAGTTGATTTCATCACACGGCTTTGTTAGAATTTCATATTTTAATTCTTCTTTGCCCAATCACTTTATGTGATAATTGTGTACCAGACGGCCGCTAAGCATTCTATTTCCATTTCAGGTATACCCGTCGACCAATGCAGCTGCGTGATCCAAAAGCGAAAGGTGAATAGACAAAAGCATGTTTCGATTTCAATTCAAACGATTCGTTAGCTTTTAGACATCTTTCGTGTAAAAATATTTCACTTTTTGAAAAATAAGTGTCGGTATTTGCTAAAACCATGGCACCCATCATAATATTGCAGCCGGCTGATATATGATAGAAAAGTTTTATATTTCTTTGGCTTAATCTTACATAATCACCTTTTCACGCATTGGAGTCAATTGGGGACAAACTTGTAAAAGTTTCTCATAAATATATGCCTAAAGCTTTTGAGGCAATCACTTATTGAAAGCAGTATTTATATCCTCCCCCTATGTATGCATTAACCCGAAGGACCTGAGGTAGACCCAACCTTTACTATACCGAACGATATAGAATGTCTGTCCATCTGTCTATTTTTTTGTGTTCAACCTATAGTTCGCAATTTTTGAGATATTTTGATGAAATTTATTACACTGATCTGTTGTGGTCCAAGCACGATTGCGATTGAAAATGATTCGGATTGGACCACTTTTTCGACGTCTCCTCAAATGTAGCCTTATTTTGAAAAGTCGTAATGTGAATAACCGTATTAAGTAAAACAGTGAAGCATATTTAGTGAAGGATCTTAGCCTACTATAGTGTTTTGACAAGTTTTCTTTCACTTTTACGTTTATCGGCCATAAACTAAAGTTATATATCCATAAGCGTTCAATTCAGCTTTTTAGTTCACTTTTCGAATTGTATGTAAGTCGAGAACAAAAGGATAGACGGACCGACTACATGTCCTTTATACCAAAAATATTTATGCCATGTAATACCTATTTCTGCGGTTTGTAAGCGAAATTACATAAATTTTGTATTTGAATTAAGGGCCACAAAAATCCGGAATTTAAATTATTCGGAAATTTTGCAAAAAGAATAAGAAAAAGGCATTTACTCTGACATCAAACCTTCAATACCTTGAAACATTTCTGGGCGTATTTTTCGACGATAATAATTAAGGCTTTGCTTTCGTTTAGGGTAAACGCCTTCGTTGCGGTATATAGTTTCAAAATCTTGGGCATTGAACGTGCATACTGTATCTTCCATGCCAAAGAGACGTTTAATCCGATATATATCACCATAGCCGTTACGCAACATCTGATTCAATTCAATCATATTTACTATGCTGTGTTTGCCTAAAATCAAGAGATTTACTGAAAAATGATTCGTTATATTTTCCTCGCCTTTTGCTAGCAGTTTTCTGAATAAATTTATACGGGAAGGACCTGGCAGGGAATCATAACGTTTCACTTGCGTCACTTCTTCAGCGATGAGTAATAGTGACGCTCGTTTTATATCGTCCTTCAATAAGAGCTAGAAAATGAGCGAAAGATTTCTAATAAATTACCAAAGTACTTTGAGAAGGTGACACAATTCAATAGGCAAACTTTATAAACTACCCTGATTGGTAGCAACGGATTCGGGTGTAGAATACTAATAACCATGCAAAAGTGTTATCTTGTGTTAAATAATTAAAAAAAAAAAACTGTAATTTTGCTTTATTCCAATTCCAAACTTATAATCCGAGATTGAAAGCATAGTTATTTTGGTATGTGCCTCGCCGAAAATTGGAAAGAACGTAGGCTAAGATGTATGATTAGATCTTTTTGATTTACGTTATACAATGAGATGATTTACTTATGTTCGCTTGTAGGTTGGTTAGAGCAATACATGGGATCTGGCCGCAATGCTAACTACGTCCCGTGAGGCTTGAAAAAATACCGAAGTAAAGATAGTCCACCATATTTTTAAAGGCCTTCAATTATCATTTATCACTGAATCAAAAATGCTAAGTCATTGGCCCAAATCGCAGGCAAAATTACAAACACTGAAAGAATGTCAAAAAATCGAGTTATAACAACTTTCGAAGACATTACGCAAATACAGAATTTGGATGCGTCGTCAAAAGTGTCGGAAACTATTACAAAAACCTAATTTCATTACTATGTCTAGGATCCATCACCGCTAAACTAGCCCCAAATATGCCTTCTCCATATACGTAAGGCATTAAAAGCAATATGTTGCCTACTTGTCCCCCAAATTGCAGTAAAAGTTCTCATTTCAGTTCTTTCACTCTTTTACTCTTACGGTGTTCAATATCGTTTATTTTTAAAGGGTGCCTTATAAGAATTTTACAGCGCAAATGTTGCTAACGAAATGCTCCATTTTATACGTATAATGTTTTGGATTATTGCAAGTAATCTTGGACATACATGTTGAACAACGGCAACAACATTATGTATACAAACATTTCACTAACAACATTATTGCAACATTTTGCATTTAATGTCTTACGTATACGGAGCGAGCACATTTAGGTTGAGTTTGGCGCTGATAGACCCTGGATTTAGTGATGGAGTTTTCTGTTAGTCTTTGAAGTCATATCAAATATCTGAACTAGAAAAAATTCGTTTATAAACACGTTGTGTATTGTAACTTGTCGCCAATAATATACATGCCGATATGGTAAATAGCAACACTTCAATTTTTTTTCAATTTTTTATAACAACTCTGTATAATTTGCTTTATTTATGCATGTGTTTTCTAGCTTTGTTTTCTTTTTCTCATCATTTTGTAATTTCTTTCAAATATCGTGCAAATAGGAATTACTTTAATAGAGGCACGAACCCAGTGTGAAGATAGCCCATCTTTTAGCAAAAACAAATAAGTGGTCTATGTACAGGGAGTAATTACAGTGTCAATACAGTGTTCTAGTGAAAAAATGCAAAATTCTGAAATTTCTCGTGCGGTGACTTTTAACTTATATATGAAATTTTGAACCGCCAACTGTTTTTATTTCAAATTTTTTTCACTTTCAGTTAATTTTGTTTGTGCTTTTTGCGGTTGGCAAATTGATTCAGTTTAGTACGCATTTAAGCAAATTTGCGAGCATTTAAGCATAAGTACGAAGAGAAAATATAAATTTGCGGGCATTTAAGCATATTTGCGAGATAAAGATAATCTGTTGAGGCTTCTCTGTTAAACTGCCAAAGCAAGAAGTGTGGCAAAGTGGCAAAGCAATTAAGAAGAAGAAACTCTGGAAAATCAGATGTGAAATCTATATGAAAACTCAACACTTTCTAATAATTTGATTGTGCGATAAAGTAAATAAGTTCGTTTTCTGGTTATGGACGAATCAAATATACAGGACAAGGAACGGTACGCAAGCCGCGAAAATCACTGTGAAATTGAATGTAGGCGACGTAATGAAATGGCAGCTTACATCACTGAACTATCGCATATGGTGCCAACGGGTAGGTAGGTCAAAATAGCTTCTACTAACCGATATTAACCACAATTGCATGAATTATGAACAAATATATTTAAAGAGAATTTTATTGAAAGATGTATTTACTAAATTTAGTTAAGTAAATAAATTTTTATTAATCAATGTAGTTCTTTGGCCCGTAAGCCCGACGAGGTAACTATCCTTCGCATGGCGGTAGCTTACATGAAAGCTTTACGTGGTACCGGGAATACCATCTGTGAAGGCCCCTACGAACCATCTTTTCACAATTATAATAAAGGCTTCGCTTTGCAGTTAATGAACCGAGAGGACGGCCCTTCTCCTCCTCCTCCTCGTCGTCGTCGTCGTCGAGGGCGACGTGGGCGACGGAGTTCGCAAAGCTCCGAACGGCGGCGCGGTGGGCGTGCGCGCCAGCGACGGAGTCCACAAAGCTCCGAACGGCAGCGCGGTGGGCGTGCGCATGAGCGACGGAGTCCGCAAAGCTCCGAACGGCGGTGACGTTTTAGCCCACTAGTGGAAGATAATATAAAGTTTCGATTCGATGTACACATTCAAAAGGTCAATGATGAATCCTTAGGGTTACCTTCATGTGTTACAAAATTTAGACACCAAGAACAATAATACATTTTTCCTTTTTCTGCAATCGCTGAACATGAAATAAAGTTTAGTCCTAACCAGCTACCGATAGCTGAACTTCAGAATCGACTCAAATTTCTTTATTCTTTAAAAATAGTTTAAATATATATAGATACCATACAATCTTGTTTGATTTCCACAAATCAAGTTAAGAATAAATGCAAATATCCCGCGACCATGTTAAGAAATATCCCACGAGTTGCTTTCAATAAATGCAAATATCCCGCGAGTTATTTTCAATAAATGCAAATATCCAGCGAATATGATAAAATATTCTTTAGCAGACCGACATCACCAAATCGTCTTGTTAGAATTTAGTATTCTAACTCGAATCTTATATAACCACTAAATAATTTACATTAAAAAGTAATGGAAGGCTTAATAAACTTTCAAGCCAAGTGCCACACATTATAGTTAGCCTAAGAGATCGTTTGAGAGTGCCTCCACGTCCCGTGTCACCATTGATTATAGCGGACCACCGCCCACCATTCGCTTAATACAGTTGATCATATAATGTCTCTTCAAAATAAGACCTTATAAGAGAAGTTGTTGAAAAAGTGATCAGGTGCGAAATGTTATCGTAAGCCTTTGTCTTTAGGCCCAAAAAAATATTCGTTGAATCAATTTTCATCAAAATATAATGGGTCATATAAAAAGTGTTGGCGGTTTTTTCCGCTGTTTCAAATCTCTTTTTTTTAACCTGCTCTTTTCAAATGATTCCAAATTGCCATGTCGTTGATGTTCAATGCTTTCCCTATTCCTGATACCTTACGTGCCGGTTTTACTCCACCTGTTGCAAAATGTCATTGACTTTTTCGAATAGAGCAAGGTGCATCTTTGACATTGAAATTTCCGAAATGGAATCGACCAGACCACTTCTGGATCCTGCGTTCAGTCACAGTATTCTCATCCTATACTTCACAAATTTTTCGGCATGTTTTGCATCTATGAACTCCAATATGTCAAAACGTCGGATTTGGTTAAAAAAATACCTCTCGAGTATTTCGAATACTTAATACAAGTTCGTGGTAAACGGAATAAAATTTTTGATCTGTACCAGGAACCACATCTCTTTTCTATGTTTTCACAATTCACATATACAACGTGTGAATTCTTTTATTAATTAATTATTATCTGGGTTAAGCAATTGTTAAAGCTAAACGTGTATTAAAGAAATTAGTGAGAATGTCGTACAATTCTCTTGAGTCGGATCTTGGATGCCTTTCACTTTAAAATTTGTCTTCAATATGAACGTTCTATTTATTGAATGATGATTATCTTTACTAATTCTTAATGGTCCAAAGATAAATAGAGGTGCGATTCTCCCTATAAGTAGCAAGTTTTGTTGACGATGACATTAGGAAGTTTTCCTTCATTTTAGGGTTGGTTCTGACTGTGAATTAAAAACTTGCAAATAAAGATGTAAGCCTGCAAGTCTCCTTCTCAAACTTTAAAGTCGTTTTAATAAGAAACAGCACGCAATCCAATGGATGAGATTGACAGCGTGGACCTAATGTTAATCTGTAGGTTTCTCAATATCACACATGGACCGTACATGGATCACACATGGGACCGTAGAATTACTGCTCTTTCACTCTTCGACGATGTGTACAGTAACAGTAAGACTATCTGTTCAGAAGAAGACTTTCTATTACTTTCAAGATAAATTATGCAGTTCACATTCCAGCCTCTGAACTAAGTGGGTCAAGTCCTTCTTATCACTTTATTACGGCAATAATAGTAGTAGTGAATAGTAGTGCTGAAATAAGGTTATCGTTAGTTTTCCTATGATGATAACTTGTTATTAGCGGTCACGTCTAACCGCTTAACAAATTGTTTAGTGAATAATGTAAAGTAATTGATATGAATTTTATTCGAAAAAAAAAACAAAAAAAGGTTGTATTCGAAATGAGGCGAATGTCAGATACTTAACGCACTATATGTTTTTTTATAATCTCTACATGGTCGTGATTATTGCTCTACTAAATGGCTTTATAAGTGATTTTTTGAAAGAGAATGTCGAGGCTAGCTTCAGGAGTGCCGCTATAGATCGAATCTAAGAAAATGTTGGATAATCTAAGTCTTCTCCAAAGGTCAAAACTTGTTTCTTTTATTCTGGTTACACTTACATGCGGTAATATTTAGATTCGACGAAACCTATCTTTTTATTGCCATCTGAATTGTTTAAAATATTGAAATTTTTGTTTCGCTTTTTATGAATGTTTGCATTTTCCCTCTGAGAACTTAACACAAAAAGATTCAGTGCCAAGATGTGACTTTTCTAGATTTGCATTGGCACAAAGCCAAACCCTTTGATATTCTCAAACTTATCAATAATGTATGGAATGTGCTTGTTGGAGTCTTTGAATGTTACAAGCGCATTGAAAAATGTACTCAATCCAACATTTGAGTAGCGTGTGCAATATAACTTGTAATTAGGCAATGACACGAGAGTTAAGAACGAATTATGAATTAAATGTCTTTTCAGTCATTTATCCACGACGGATTAGACGAATTGGAATACTTTCATGTTATCAGTTAACGTGCAACAAAGTCTTTATATCGTATTTATGCTTGATTAACAGAAAATTTTCAAGTCGATTTACCTGCCGCCCATAGTTTATATGTTGTTGTAGCTCTTAAATACGCACAAACTGAGATATAAAACCGAAATGCCAAGTTTAAAAGTGGTTACGTTTGTGTTGGAAACTTGCTTGCAATTGCTAAAATTTTTCTAAAAATTTTTAAAACACTAACCTTTCAAAATGTTGTTGTAAATAAGCAATAAGCGGCAGTCTCTTGCCAATATGCTATTAATAACAAGTTAAAATGCTATTGTCTGGCAAAGCCAGCTATTAAGTGCCCTACACTGCTTCGACGAAACTATTGTGTCGAAAGATGGCGCAGATGCAGATGTGAATGCTTCACACGCCAAATCGATTAACTCCATTTTTGGCATTTTGTTAAATTTTAATATCAAAGCACTTCATTAGCTCCTAACTGTACATATTCAAAACAAATTTCTCTGATAATAAGTGTTAGCAACACTAAATGCCAAAATCATTTCAGCCATTGAATAATAAATAATTTCTAATAAATAATTCATCATTTTTCTCAGCTTCTTGTTTTATGGAGTTAATCGATTTACAATTGAAGCATCCATATAACAGTCGTAAATACGGTTTTTTCCAGTTGATTGATAATAAGATTTGTTTTTCGGCAAAATACGCCCGTATCTCAGTTTCCATCGCGATATCTAGAAAATTATAGCCTGCATATTGCACATAATGTACGCTCAGTTGTCATGTAAAGAGATGTGTTGAAATCAAATTAATCGATCCAGAAAATGATTCTTGATATATTCTCCACCGCATGTAGTGCAAGGTACAAGAAGCCCTGTCGTATATGATATATTCAATGAAGAGATTTTCTTCTTTATTTGATTGCTGTTGCAAGATTTCAAGAAGGAACACCTTGTCCTCAAAATAGCTTTTTTGTCACAAAAGATCAAAGAGTTTGGAGGGCGGAACACCTGGCCAGCCGAGACTTACAGACCAAACGTTTCAAGAGATCAAGTGAAAACAAAATTGTTGTTCTGGAAGGTAACGAAAACAGTGTGCCAGGTTCAGGTTGAATCTTTAACATGTCACACCTATGTCAATAGATCTTAGGGCTTGCTTGTCAAAAGTAAAGAGAACTCACTAGGAGCAGCCTGCACTTGTCAAAAGTGCTGGTTATCGAAATTTCGACTTATGATTAATTCCCAAATTTTTAAAGAAATATGCGAAGACGGATTTCGGGCTCTTGTTACGTGTTGGAATAGTGTTCGTTTAAATTAGTCACAACTATTTACTGTTTAACTTTTGCACGTTTAGTAAACCCATCGAAATTTTACGCGTTAATAGCTTTAAAGGTCGATTTTTAATAGCGTTGTACGCAATATTAAAGCTGCACTTTTTGTAAGCATTTTCTATTTCTTAGAAACTTCTATCTTTCTTTCTTTTTCACGGCACTTCATAATTTAAATTTTCTCAATATTAACGTTTTTTTCTATTTTGATAACAAAAACTTTCGAACAAGAATAAACTCTTGTCCGAATGTGGCATTATTTTTCATATAGTAAATCTATGCTAAAGCTTTTTATATATCATATGGAAGTAACACAAAAAGCGTTTCATGGAATGCAAGCTTATCTCTCGCATACAATAATAACTTAATTATTGCATGCAATATTTTTTTTTCTAGATTTTGTTATCACATAAAAGCTTCTTTCGTTCCTTTCAAGGGGAGGTGAACGGATTTTTTAACATTCATTTAACATAAGGAATCAGTTTATAATCAGAAGCAATATGTCATCATCGGTCATAATAAGTGATAAACGTGTCGCGTACACTCTTATGAGTAAAGCAGCTGAAATGAAACACAATCAAGCACGAGCTGAACTTGCTTGGGCCCGTGTTTTGGTGTAGGCTTGAATTATTTCTTGGTGTAGATTGATTGAAATTATTTCTTGATGTAGGCTCGAATTATTTCTATATAGGACGTTCATTATTATCGTTATTGACAAAAGGAAAACGTAATAGTAATCCTTGGAATTTTACCAAAGAATTTTCCAAGCGCCTTAGGTTTCGCGAGTTCACGCGATGTACCTGGTTTTGTTGAACTGTTAGAAATTCCGAAGTAAATTTAATGAGCAGCAATTTTCT
The DNA here is from genome assembly GCA_001077435.1 of Glossina morsitans morsitans. NCBI lineage: Eukaryota > Metazoa > Arthropoda > Insecta > Diptera > Glossinidae > Glossina > Glossina morsitans. Next base: position 2,054 of record CCAG010001058.1, on the reverse strand, counting down.
TTGATTGAAACTGACTATTATATTGAATGCCTTGTGAATGGTTAAAAGATATAATTGATATACTAAAATATAACTGTAAGTAACGCTTACGCTAATACAGAATTAAAATTAGGTCAAATAAAACAAGTGTTTGTACTAAGAATGCTTACGCTAACAACAGAATATAAACAAGGTGACTAAAACTGCGATAAAAATAAATATAAATATGTACACTACACCCTTATCCTATAGAAAAAAATTTTTTCGGATTATAATAAAGAAATTTAATTATAAAAAAAAATTGGAAATTTTTTGAAATTTGGTTATAAAAAAAAGGTTGCTTGTTTATACAATATATTCTAATAAAGTAGTATTTATATTTGTAAGTGTAATGTAGGATATATCTTAACTTATGGGTTTTATAGTGTATTTTTTTAATCTACAGGTTTTGTAGTGTATTTATTAACGTAGTCTGCCGGTATTTAACAGTTATTTCGTACATTTATTACATCATATAATTACGAGTATATATATTTATAATTTATCTCTTGGTTATATCTTACCATTTTAATTGACTATTACGAACTTCTTTTGGCAAATAGAGTAAGCTTTCGAATACCAACTAATGCGCGGAGTCTATTTAGTATTTATATGTGCTATTACAGTGTATAAAAAATAGTAGTACGGTATGCACTTGTCTCGATATATAAATGCTCCTAGAAATTCATATAGTGGCCTATGACTTCGTCTCTAATGTTTGTTAATAGTATGAAGCGAAAACATTTTGTTTCACATATTCTATCCAAGAGTTCATCAGTGAAATGAATTTCTTCCATTAATAAGCATTGTTTGACTTTTCTTAAAACTCTCAGAATTGGCTTCACGCTAAATTATCTTTTTTTAATTGGCCATTATTATCTTGTTATATATATAGCAGCGCTAAATAAAGATTACATTTATAAAAGAAAGAAAATCGACTTAAAAATTCTTTCGTTAGTTTTGATGTTAGTCTCTTCATAGTCGAATCGAAATTCGGAGGATTATCGCTGTATCTTACTAAAACACTCTCTGTTTCTATTCTTATTTTGAATTTTTTTATTTATTTTTAAACCTTTCTTTTTTCAACGTTAACTTTTTTTTAAATTGTTGCGTCCCCTATATAAAGTTGATGCGACCTTGGTTGCCCTTTTTTCAGAAAATCCCTAATACGCCATCTATAACGCGAAATTCCAGCGGATGACGACGGATGTGCAAACTTCTTGTCCACTATGCCTCTGTTCGAAATCGAATTCACGTTGTCAATCGGTTTGTTGATCACATTCGAAGTATGTCAGCTAAATTATTTGGAATGTGATATTCCCATTCCATTCCCTTCCTATTTATACTATTCTTACTTATTGCAGAATCCCTGTAATACTCACAAACAAAGTGCTTGCTATACAAGAAAATGAGTGGAAAGTAAAATAAAGTAATAACTTGTAGCTACGTGTAGGACCAAAACAAGTCCTTCGACTTTGCCCCTTACAATACATTACAATGTACAAATCAGAGACTACGTACACTCGACTTCCCTCACTGTTTTCTTTTTTTTTTAAGGAGGAAGCGGCGTTATAATCTTGTCTGGCATCCAAAAGCCCTTCTTCATTCAACATTTATAGGCTCTCTGGTTCTTATCTACGCAAGGATTCACTGAACATCAATCACAAGTAATATGTTTTAAGAAGCAGTCGCATAACCACTGTATGGAAACAATATAACTTTTTACTGGAACTTATGTTTTATTTTTAAGGGCCCCGCCATCGCTTACTCTGGGGGGTTGTTAATGTTCAAAGAAGAACCTTTCTGTTCGAAAATTCGTTTTTACACACTTCGATTGGCATTAGATATAACGGTTCTTATCGCTTATCTAGTTAAATCGAGCTCACAAAGAAAACAGTAATATTCTATACCTATTAAAGGTCTTTTTGATATATGGCGTACGATTTTTATGATCTTACCTGTTTTTATTTATAGCTCGGACCTAAAAAGATGAGTAACGCATCATTATTATTATCGCATCAATAAGTGTATGTTAT